>CBVK0100745386.1:0-10952 GCA_900067695.1 Picea abies | reverse complement strand
GGAAGAGTGTACATACTTCTGGGGTGTAAATACTTCATGGGGTATAAACACAGCTAAAAGCAAGGACCTATGAATCAGGAAGATAATCAGGCTCCACAACCAACAATGAGGGAGGTGGTACTACATCTAGAGGGAGCAGAGACTGAGTTACCTCCAGAGAAGGAGGAAGAGCTACCTTCCATGTTAGAGGGAGAAAATACAAAGGAGGAGTCACCTCCATCTCCATAGGGAGTGTTGATGATTTTCAGCTTCCTGAGACATTGGTTTCATGAGGGAACCTCGATATATCAAGTATGGTCCAAGATGACTTAGAATGATCATAATTTACCTATGTTTATGTGGGAAAAGGAATCCATGACTACAGTGTATGATCAAAACATAAGTCCTCATAAGACTTTGAGGAACATGACACTCGAGGAGGCCTTTACTAGAGTGAATCTTGAGGTTGGACACTTCAGGATATTTGGGTGTCGAATATACATTCATCTAGCCAAGGATAAAAGGATCAAGCTAGAACCTTTAGGAAGAAAGGTTACATTTTTGGGGTAAAATGAGTCTTCGAAGGAATACTGGATCTACATCCCTGGTCAGAGACAAATTGAGGTGAGAAGAGATGTTACATTTGAGGAGGAGGTATCCTTTAATAGATCTAGAGTATCTCACATGGAGATTGATCCAATTGATCTAATTGATCTCATTGTTCCTATATCTCTAGTTGATGTTCCCAAAGATATTGCAGTAGGTCGGAAGAGACCTACATGGGCTCGTTAGACTCTGCAGGAGGAAGAAGGATATGAAGCTCCTCTTGGTACCTTATGAGTGAGAAAGATTCCTCAAAGATATTCATTCTATTCCACAACTATGATCCACATCATTCATTTTGAGTCTTCATGTTATGAGGATGCAACTAGTCATCCAATATGGAGAGATGTCATGATGGAGGAGTATCAATCCATCATGAAGAATGATGTGTGGGATATTGTTCTGAGAACTGAGGGGAAGTATATAGTGACTTCCAAATGGATCTACAAGATCAGACACACAGTTTAAGGGAACATTGAGAGGCACACAATCATATTTTTTTCTAGAGGATTCTCTCAGGTGGAGAGAATAGATTATGAGGAGACATTTTCTCTTGTTGCTCGATATACTTCTATCCAGATGATTATTTCCTTTGCAACATCCATGGGTTGGAGAGACAACCTTTCTCAATGGATATATTGACGAAGAAGTATACATCGAGCAACTGGATGGATTTGTGGTACATGAGAAGGAGTCTCATGTGTCCAGGTTGAAGAAGGCCTTGTATGGACTCAAGCAACTACCTCAAGCTTGGTATGTGAGGATTGATGGAAACCTGATGATTTTTGGCTTCAGCGAAAGTGTTGTCGATCCCATCCTATACTACAAGACTATTAATGGTGAGCCCCTAATTTTGGTCCTCTACGTTGATGATTTATTCCTCACCGATACATAGAGACTTATTGTTGAATGCAAGTATGCAGCCTCTGAGTTTGATATGAAGGACCTTGGTATGATGCACTGCTTATTGAGAATAGAGGTGTGGAAGAGAAATAATGAGATATTCTTGAGTCAGGGGAAGTACATAGTTGAGATATTGAATAAGTTTGGGATGTTGAACTTGAAGCTCATGGCTACACCAATGGTGACGAATCTGAAGAAATTAAGTGTGTCTGCTTCCTATTCTAATAAAATTGATCCTACTCTATATAGATAACTAATTGGATCATTGATGTATCTGGTTAACACTGGACCATATATTTTTTATGCAATTAGTACACTTAGCCATTTTATGAGTCAGCAGAGACAGACACATTGGATTGTTGCGAAGCGTGTGTTGAGATACTTGCGAGGTACAGTTGGGCATGGTATGAGATATACTTCCAATATTGACATGAGATTGTAGGGATATACTAACTCTGATTGGGTAGGGAGTGCAATGGACAGGAATAGAACCTCTAGGTGTTGCTTCACTTTGGGAATGCCATAGTTTCATGGTGTATTAGGAAATAGACTTATGTGGCCTTGGGAACTGCAGAAGAAGAGTACATTACATTGACTGTGGTAGTTTGTAAAGAAGTGTGGCTTCACAAGATCCTTGCATATTTATTTGGACATGTGCTAGATTCCACTGTTATTCCAAGACATGGTGCAGAGGAAGTACTAGTGCAATACCTTCCTACAGATGAGAAGGTTGTTGATGTTCTTACCAAACCAGGACGAAGTTCGAGTACTTCCATGAAAAACTTGGCGTGGAAAAGAATGCTTCCCTCACTGAGAGAGAGTGTTGATATTTGTAGCTTCCTGAGACATTCTCCATATCATAGTCCTCTATGAACGAGTTGATTTCATCTGTGAGGACACTTATCCAAGAAGGGATAAGTGGGTTTGGGATTATTCGAGAAGGGATAAGTGTGTTTATTTGTGAGGACACTTATCCTATAAGGGATAGCCCAACGTCCCTTGTGGAGAGAACATGAGGACATGTCCCATGTGGAGAGCACATGAGGACATGTCAAGGGAGTTGACCTTAATGTCACACACTACGGGGAGTTGACCCTAGTGTTTCTAGAGGGAGTAGCCTCTAGAAGTCCACATGGGAGTTCCAAGTGTGACAAACATTATCCATATCATACTCCTCTATGAAATGAGTTGATTTGATTTGTGATGACACTTACTCGAGAAGGGATAAGTAGGACACTTATCCGAGAAGGCATAAGTGGGTTTGGTCTTATCTGAGAAGGGATAAGTGTGTTGATATATGAGTAAAATTATCCGAGAAGGGATATCCAAATGTCCCTTGTGGAGAGAACATGAGGACACGTCCCATGTGGAGAGAACATGAGGACTTTTCAAGGGAGTTGAACTTGATGTCACACACTATGGGGAGTTGACCCTAATGTCTCTAGAGGGAGTAGCCTCTAGAATTCCACTTGGAAGTACATTACATTGAGTGTGGTAGTTTGCAAAGAAGTGTGGCTTCGCAAGATCCTTGCATATTTATTTGGACATGTGCTGGATTCCACTGTTATTCCAAGACATGGTGCAGAGGAAGTACTAGTGCAATACCTTCCTACAGATGAGAAGGTTGTTGATGTTCTTGCCAAACCAGGACGAAGTTTGAGTACTTCCATGAAAAACTTGGCATGGAAAAGAATGCTTCCCTCACTGAGAGGGAGTATTGATATTTGCAGCTTCCCGAGACATTCTCCATATCATAGTTCTCTATGAATGAGTTGATTTCATCTGTGAGGAAACTTATCCAAGAAGGAATAAGTGGGTTTGGGATTATTCAAGAAGGGATAAGTGTGTTTATTTGTGAGGACACTTATCCTATAAGGGATATCCCAATGTCCCTTGTGGAGAGCACATGAGGACACATCCCATGTGTAGAGCACATGAGGACATGTCAAGGGAGTTGACCTTAACGTCACACACTATGGGGAGTTGACCCTAGTGTTTCTAGAGGGAGTAGCCTCTAGAAGTCCACATGGGAGTTCCAAGTGTGACAAACATTATCCAGATCATACTCCTCTATGAAATGAGTTGATTTGATTTGTGATGACACTTACTCGAGAAGGGATAAGTAGGACACTTATCCGAGAAGGCATAAGTGGGTTTGGTCTTATCCAAGAAGGGATAAGTGTGTTGATATATGGGGACACTTATCTGAGAAGGGATATCCCAACGTCCCTTGTGGAGAGAACATGAGGACACGTCCCATGTGGAGAGAACATGAGGACATGTCAAGGGAGTTGAACTTGATGTCACACACTATGGGGAGTTGACCCTAATGTTTCTAGAGGGAGTAGCCTCTAGAATTCCACATGGGAGTGGCATGTGTGATAGAATTTTTTAAACTACAATGGTTTTGTACCACTGGCGGAGACTATGTGTCTCTGGATAGTAGTTGTGTACTACTACAGTGGTTGTGTACCACTAGCAGTGGTTGTGTGCCATTGGATAGTAGTTGTGTACTACTATGGAAAGATACCTCCCTAGCTAAGAGGGAGTGTTTATGTTTCAACATTGGGTGGACCTTCTCCTAGATTGGGTTGCAGACCAAGGGAGATAGGATACATTTATAATAAAGGTTCACTTGTGGTAAATGGGCCCATGTGTAGTCCTTCCTTGATCATGATAAGGAATAATATGGACTCGAGGTGATTGAAGTGATTTCCACATGTCAGTTAGCATCAGGATGACATTCACTCACATGTGTGATTTGAAAAGGAATGATAAAGACTCAAGATGATATATGATATTACATGTAGACCCAGAGTGAGACTGATATTAGAGAGAGTCAATTAGGTCAAAGGAAGAGCCGCATAAGGAGTTTCTCCTCAGTTCAAGTGGGAGAGAGACATCTCCCAAGACTGATAGACACGTTTCATGAGTCTAGGGTGAAGTTTGAATACTTCAAAGACAAGATTGGAATGATGTAGAATGTCTCCCTCGTTGAGAGGGAGTGTTGATGTTTGGACAACATCCAAAAGACATTCTCTTAGATTAATAATTAATAATATAATTATTGATTATTAAATACTATATATAATAATTAAATGATAATAATAAATAGTTATTGATTATCTAAGCGATGTATCTAGGCTTTATGGATGGTCACCATATGTTCCCTATATATGGAACACTCATCATTGTAATAATATATCGATCATATCTCATATGAAGAAAAAACAACAAAGTTTTCATCTTCTTGAGAAATGTGGTTTTTATCTCATATTGATTTTTTTTTTAAACTTATAGGCTCAATGCATTTATGCTATGCACTTAAAACTTGTTCCACCAAATATTCCTACTCTACCTTTAAGAGTTCCTTGGTCTCTAGGAGCTTCATAATTTATTCTAGGTTGTTAGTTTGAAACATTTCTATTGATACCTACTTCTCCTTTTCTCCCATTACTCTATTCTCTTTTAGACATGTTTATACCTCTAATCCATGTTCCTTTACCACAAGATCTATGTTATTTTCTTGACATATTTTCTTTGGCCTTCAAGTCACACAAAGATGGATCTACAATAGACTAAATTATTAACATGTTTAGTGCATCTTAAATAACATATTATATGACATTTATGTATCTAGCAACAAATTTGAAAAACTCATCACTTTGTCTAGATCTGATGGGTAGCCTCTAAAATTATTCAACATATTCCTTCACCGAAATCTCCTCTTTTATTAGGTTTGATAGCTTCATGACCAATTTTAAAGTGTATTCCATAGGAAATAATTTACCCTTTAGCTTGGAAACCATCCTTATCCCGAGCCTTAATTTTATCTTTCCCCTTTCTCTTCCTGTCCAATTCATGTAAATTGTCCCACCATAAGAATCCATGCCCCTCCAAATTGGGGCATGCAAGCTTCACCCTCTTGTCATTAGATAGATGAGCCTAACACTATTGACTCTTCAACTAACCCAATATCCTAGAACCTACCTCTTCCCCCCCTCCTAATTTATTTTAAGACTCATTTATCACATTCATTTACCTTTATGGCTCTTACCTTTTAATGTGATCAACGATCTCTAATTATTGTAGGTTATTTGATTTGTTTGCCTAAGTCTATTGTTTGAAGTGCACTTGAATGATAGTGGTTGCATTATATAATTAGCTAGTGTTGAGTGAAGCTTTCAACTAGTCATTCATTGGGTATCCACTTACTTATAGTGTCTTTAGTTTTCGATTGTGAATTGAATTGATGTCTTGCATGATGACCTAATCTTACTTAGGCTTTGTTTTCTTGGAAGAATCCTTAATGATCATACATGTGTTAGATTGTTTATCAAGGTTGATTGATTACATCCTATGGTTGAACTAATCTAACATGGTTGAAGTTTGAAATAACATCATGTGCATGTGATAATTGTGCATTGTTGTAGTAGAGACCATGCTGATATGATAAATAGTGTAGTAAGATGAAGCAACCTTCTAGTTCTCAAATGACAATCCTATTATATATACAATTGGGTTAAACTTATCACCTCGGAGCTAGGGTCTCTTAAAAAATGACAAGATGTTATGTTCCTTAATGCTAAAGATGAATAACAACAAATTTATCCAAGAATGTAATATAAATTCCCCTTTTACTTCATTATATCCAAAATCCTTTTATGGAAGGTTAAACTCCCATTCACTTGATCCTTAATAGATCTGAACACGAGTCAAAAACATATAACCATAAAATCATAGAAAATCATCTTTACTTCATGAAATCCAAAACCCTTAAGGTAGGGAAACACCATACAATAATCCCTGAAGCATAAGCTCCTATTCACTTTCCTCTTCAAGTGATAAACCTTTAAATGAGCCAATACTCCAATATAATCACAATACTTGACATATCCCATAAGGAGGTTTCCATCCTTATTTATAGTTATCTATCAAACCTTGACCCTAACCAATATTAGCATTTACATTAATGAACAGGTGATATTAAATTTAATGCACGATAACTACCTATTAAGAGTTATTTAATAATAATTGACATAATGGACCATTTCCACATTACTAAACCCTTATACCACTTGTTATGATCCTTAATGTTGATATGAAACAAACAAGATATCCAAAAATATGTTAGAAATGTTACTTTACTTCATTAAATCATAAAACTCCTAAGGTAGGGAAACACCATACAATTATCCTTTTATGAAAGGATAAAATATTGTTTAGTTTCCTCTTCTAGGGGGGAATGTCCCAATGAGCCAATGATCCAATACAATTAAAATACTTGATATATCCCATAAGGAAGAATCCATCCTCATTTATAGTTATTTAACAAACCCTAACCCTAACTACTACTAGCCTCTACATTAATGAATAGGTTGTATTAAATTTAATGCATGATTGGTACCTTTTTTTACATAATTCATTTCCCAGGGAAACCCACTAGATACTTCCCCTCATTCCAAGATTGGTAACCAGGGTAAATCAAAATATTTAGGGCTCAAGACCAGATGGAAAATCAATAATTGGATTAGAAAGAGATAAAGCATGTCACAGAGTGGGATTTGAACCCATGTGGGGGAGGAGAAAAACTTTCCTCTTTGCTGCTAGAGCTACACCTAATTGACTCGTAATAGCTACCTATTGGGCCTTATTTAATAATAGCTAACATAGTGGACCAAGTCCACATTACATAAAATTGATACCGTACCTATAATATTATTAACTCTAATGGGACCTTCGAACCCCATTACATCACTAGGGAGGATCCCACCATAAGAAGTAAGAGAAGAAATAGGGAATCTAGAAATAGGGAAATCAACTCAGTGAAAATGCACACAAATAAATTTCATTGAACTATGTGTTATTTATGGATGGTGTCTTGTGATTTATAGAGTTGTGCAAGTAATAAAAATACTTGATTTTTCAAGATGAGACAGTGATGACTATGTAATGCCTCTGAGGACCATGTAGATGACATTATATGAAGCTAATATATTCTCACATTTGATGGAACATTCACGTGAAGAACCAAATAGTGGTGTAAGAATGATTGTTATAACACATGATTGATTGGTAGTTTCCACATTGAAAATTATTCATTCAAGCTCTAGAGATTGTCTATGGGATATCTTGAAGGTCATGGCTACAATAATAGTGGAAAACAATGAGTGAAGGGATAAGCTTAGGATATTTTGATAACATTGATGAAGAAAAAGTTATGTATTTTGACCATGACAATATTATAGACCATGTGTCTCACAAATGATCACACATCTAAGCTATGAAGTATCCCAGTAAAACATTATATGGACTTTCCATTAGTTAGTGCTCAAGTGTATGTTGAGAATATCTCAATCGATACTTATGAGAGGATAAGGAAAGTGGATTCCAATTAGGATCAAATAATGTTTGGTAGTGATGACATTATGACACGGTATTGTCAAATCTATTGAAGTGATGCTTTGCATGGTGACCAAACTTTATCTTGTGAGCATTGTTTGCTCATATTTTCATGATCTAACAAAATGAAGTATGAAAGGAACTCTTACAAAGAATACAATAATGGTTTTAGGGCCATTGATCACGATATAATGGGAATAAATCAATTATGAGCCCCCAAAGTATGAGAATTCTCTTTAAAAGTGCTTCATTAATTGTAAGTTATTTTACACTTCGTGTTCAATGAAAGGTATGGAAGGAATGGTGACATATGTTGTCTGGCTAGGCATTGGAAATATCTTGATTTTTTCTACAACATTCTTTACATAATATGAGGTTTTGAGTTCATATGTGGGAGTCACATGCTTATGAAGATAAAAAGTCAAGGTACATATTTTAATTGAAAGGAATTGTTTTTAATAATGTGTTTTCCATCAAATTTGCTAGGAAAACAACTTTGTATAGAGCTCCTAACTAAAGATGTTCAACACTTTGTAGGTAATGGAATTATTTACTTAGGTAGAAAGGAATCCAATGGAACTTCGATCGAATTGAAATCATCTTGATGTCTTATTAATTGAACCCAACAACTATTTAGATCAATAACTTAGTTTTATCTATAAGTAGGAAATGCCTTTTGATTGGTATATATGGAAGATGCCATAACAATAACTAAATCAATCACTTAGCATGGACGTAGGAATATTTTCTCAATGTTTCCACCTTGAAGATCCTTCACCTTAGTGATTCAATTCTTACACATTTTTCTAAACAATTTTACCAAGGATGGTAGGTAAATTCAATTTTCCACTCTTTCATTCACCAGTAGATGACAAATCATAGACTTCAAGGGGGTAATCTTCTCTAAACTTTGATTTCACCTTCACTATAATATAAATTATACTTCAAGGGGATAACCTTCTCTAACCTATGACTTAACCATCACTAGAAGAAAAAATGCACTCCTCTAAGGTCAACGATTTTCTAACTTGTGATTTCACCTCACTAAATGAGAAAGCACACATCAAGGGGGTATAGAACCATTGAATTTTGTAAATTGGTAGTTTAAATCTTGAATACTATGATTTTACTCATCTTGTTTCTTATTTCTACCCATATTGATCAACCATTATACCCCATGACTTCTCATTTACCCTGGGAAATTTTTATTTATCATCTCTTGGTTGTAGACGAATGCTTCATTTTGTGTGCAAGATTCTTCTAGAAGTCTTGGGAAATTAGTTATTTATTATTATTATTATTATTGTTAATTTATACATAATGTTATCTTTTTGGGGCTACTCAAAAAGTGTTTTCACCTAGATATGAGAGTGTTAGGCCTCCTAGACCCTTGGAGATATTGCTTGGTAGGCATATGTATGCACCAGTTTGAGTGGATGATTGAACTTTGATAACTTCTTAGCATAATTATCTTACCAAGGATGTTTTTATCCTAATTAACATGATGATCAACCCTTTGGGTTCACACAATGTGGGATTTAATTGCTTTATTAAGAGTTCTACCTACCTAGGAGGATGAACACTAGGAACTTGGAGGAGATCACTTAACCCTAGGAGCATGGGACAATGTAACATGCACATTTGAGGTTGGATACTTGACCTGGGGATGCTTTGGTTGAGGAGCATACTTAATGGAAGTTATTTGTGGACCTAGTCACATGTGTTGATGAGAAACATTGGAGAAATTAATTACATAGGTACACATGTTGAGGAGAACTGGTTATAAGAGGTCACATGGAGGAGTGCCTTACATTAGGATACCTAGATAACTCTTGACCCATTTTCATGTGTCTCCTTCTTTTATTTTTGTGTTATACATATACCCCATTTTTCCACCCATTTTTATTTTTTTTATATTTGGGAACAAATTTTACAACACTTAGATATTTTATTGATTTGTGCGGGATTCCTTATCCTATGTGGAGATTCCATTTTCTATAAAAAATTCCTCACACTCTGCACAAAACATTCTCTTGCACAAGTCATGTCCTGCACAACCCAATACTTAGTTTATATTTCCCTTTACGTGGAGGAACCATCATCATTGTATTCTAAACAAAAATGTTGGCATAGGGGCAGACCCAGGGTTTAACGCTTCAACAATGCACCAACAAAACCCTAACTACCAACCCTTTCAGTAACACCTATGAAGCAGGCAAAGTCTCACCTGAGGTAGAGACAGGGGGGGTTACATGACTCATGTGTCTGTAACCAAGATGGGACATAGATTTGTGATTACAATTACTTTACAAAGTACTTAAGAACAACATGCATTAGTTTATCATCTTTATTCACATCGAAAAACAAACCCTAAGAATAGATCGACGCAGTAACAATACACATTGCACTTAGCAGCAAAAGTTAGATCTATCACATTCAACATAAATAAAGCACTAATCATTCATAATCTATCTATCATACATAACAACCAATGCACTAAGTAGATTCATAGTAAAAACACCATAGCAGAAAGCAAACCATCAACACATGATATACATGGTTCACCCTAGTGTGGGGCTACATCCACCAACGACTTCTTCTTCTTTAATAGTATCCAATATCTTACATTCTTTTTCTCTTTTGCACTAAGCCACAGAGCCAAGATTCACACCAGATAGAAGATCTACGCAGATCCACCTTCCCAAAATCAGGTCAAGGCACAAAGACAACTCCTCTACTAAGCATAAATCTTTACATACATATTATGTTGCACTAAGCAACCCAAAACTACTTTCCTCTTGCATTTAGCTACTTACAATCCCTTTCTTCTTTTCTACATTACATTCTTACACTTATTTATACTTTTACATTCTCTTACAAAAGGCCTAATCATGGGTAAACCCATGGGATGACATCCCATAAACCCTAATACAAAAAACCTAAGAACCCCATGTTGGGTCCACAAATCAAGTGAGATCCTACAATCTCAGCTTCACCTAGGTGCTCCATCTTCGACCAGCCTGTCAAAGTCCAAAAAGGTGGTCAATCCTAGCTCCTCAGCAGAC
>CBVK0100745385.1:0-10952 GCA_900067695.1 Picea abies | reverse complement strand
ACCGCTCTTCCGATCTCACACTAAAATGTTGAGAAGCTAGAACAAGCTCAGGAGGAGTAGAGCCTTAAATCTGTTGAAGGACCGCACAAGAGATTTCACATCAGGAAATCCTCAAGGAGGGAGAAGCAACGGTCAAGATCTGTGAAGGGAATGTGTGAAAATCACGTCAACCATCAGATTTAGCAGGAGTTGCAATGGGGTTAAGCCCTAGTGAACAAAGGAGACATTCTAGAGGAGTCATCGGGATACTAAAGTCATCGGAAATTCTGGGAGTGAAGAAATCCCAGCATCAAGAATCGTGAACCGCGATATCTCGACAAGCTCAAAACCGTCCATCATGTGGGACACGTGTCAGAAGATTCTGAGGAGTCAGAATTCGGAGCATCAGAGATTTCGAAGGTAAGAAATTCTCGCAGCTTGGAATCGCGAAACGCGATATCCCGACAGAAGAGTTATGTGGGGCCACAGCAGGGTTAGTGGAGGACAGGTGGCATGCATATCGAGGATCGGGAAAAGGGAAGTCCCGAATCCATTGACATCAGGATTCGCGATCCCGCGAATTTTGAAATCCCGATAGAAGTGATGGGAGGTGGAAAAGTCAACCAGCACATGTGCATCGGTGTATCAGCATATCGGGAATCGGGGGTCGGAAAGGTAAGTTGATTTCAACATCTTAAGTGATGAAATCCCAATGGGAGGATTCTCGATAGGAATAGGAAGGCATTGGCATTTAACCATCAGGTTTCGGGGTATTGTGAAGCACAAGGTGCGCGACCACGGGACTCGCGAAACTACGAAGTCCGATTCCCAAATTTGAGAAGGGGGATCATTAAGAAGAGAGCTGTGGGTGTAGATTTTCCCGACAGGGAAAATAGAAGAGTTATTTAAGAGTTCTTCGGGCCGTGGGAAGAAGAAGAAGATCCTGTGAGAGCGGGCATGCCTGCGGGTGCAGCTGCGTCAGGTACCAACCACTTAGTGGGAATTATTTAATAAATATGACCCTTTTCACATTAAATAACTACCCAATAAATATCTAATGGGCCTTATTTAAATAAGATGACCTCATACTTTAATTGACTAACTACTAAGTACCAAAAATAGGAAGGTTAGGGTAGGACCCTAACACCTTGATTCAACATTCACTCATTCATGGTGAAGCCTTTTACTAATAGGATCATCAACTTATTACTTGAGGGAACTTGTTTGAACCTCCATATTATTGAGCCTTTAGTTCACTTTATAGAAGGTCTCGACTTAATGGTGGTTCCCAACCTTGAATCCTTCATAGGAATTATAATCAATGTTCTAAGATTTCTCAACCTTGCTACTTAGATAGGTATTCTCTTTGATTCAATTCCCATGTTAAAATGAAATCAAAGGACAACTCAAACCTATTTCTTTGATTAACTTAAGTGCATGAAAGCATGAATATAAATGAAGTAAATAATGAACAAGATGCACATAAAGAAAAATTGAATGTAACATTGTTGCATTACTATGTAAATGTTCTATGATATGCAAAATAGACCATGAGGTAAAAGATAATGACTATTATAGTCCCTATGCTTAATATTATACATAATGGACATAAGGGTACATTTTATTCACAATACGAAGCTTCAATTATTAAAAGGAATTTCGGTTTTGCAACTATTGATGTGGTTAATTTTCTTCTTATTAACACATTGTTTTCTATTGTTAGTGCATAACATTATTTGGACTTCCATAATTGTCCTAGTGATAGTTTCCAATTCCTAGTGTGTGTGTGTGATCCACTAAGTGTGAAGATAGGTTCTTGAGTGTATGTACAAGTTGTTGAGTTTGATTATGCATAATAATTTTGGATTTGGCATGCATAGTGTTGTGTGTGCAAAATTATATTGATACTTTGGGACACCGCCCCTTAACCATGTAAGGGGCACTACCCCTTGACCCCATAAGGGGTTTTACCCCTTGAACCTATAAGAATAATTTGAGATTCACCATTGAACTAAATTGAAAGAGTTGGTTCATTGAATATCTATTTTTTTTGGGGGGGGGGGATACTGGACATCACAAAGAACGTCTCCTCCAAAAGTCAATGTGAATGCACAAGTAAGCCCCTAGGGAGGTGAAAGAAAGTGTGGGATCAAGATTATACATCGAACTTTGTCAAGAAAAGGTGTTAGGTGTGAGAATTACATAAAGGTCCACTGCTCCATTATTTATTCCCTTAGTGAAATAGTTATTTTCTCTATAACTTCTTCTCTCGAATAGGAAACATTTACTATGTATCATTGGTGCTCAATTGAATAAAGTGTAATATATCACCAACAATAACATAGTTAGAGAATGTTGCTAACATAGATGGGAATTTTCTAATATACACAAAATTGTGCAGTGAATAGAAATGTATATGCTCAAATCAAACTTGTTCATTGTCAAATATCGTGAAAAAATATGTGAGGACGAATGATGCATTTTTCATTTAAATGAAGGGATGATGTTATTAAGAGAAACATTATTTATACTTTGGACTTATGTGGGTCCCTTCAATGAAGGGCATTGTCACATTAGAAAAACCTTCATGGCTATAACCATCAATTAAGGTGGTGATTTTGTAGGGAAAAAAAGTCAAGTGGCCAAGATATCTACACAGTTTTGAGGGTGGTAGACAAAATGCATATAAAACTCATCAATAATTAAGAAAAATAGATCCTTTATTATGTTTTAATATCCGTGTCTACCCCTGTATGGGGTGTTAGTAGGATCCATGCATCCATGGGAGAATACAACACCTACCACCTCTCCACAGACCACGTGATTGGAAAATGAAATGTCCCTACTTCCTTTATTACCCCTCGATGAGTATTGACTACCTTTACTTCTATGATATCCTAACTAACTACTCCAGCGTTCCCATCTCTGGTTTTTCATCCTGGCAATGGAGGAAGGACGTTGGTTGTCACCTCTACATGCATGTGAACTTCATCTCTGGTTTCCTTATTATGGTGACGCTCCTCAGAAACCCTTACACTCTTCCTTATTTCTTGTTTGCAACCCTTGTACTCTTCCTTCTTTCATGTTTTCATCCCATGTACTCTACAGATCTCTCTATTTTTTACCTCTGTCTTCTTACTCTTGACTATGCCTTACCCTCACTAACTGTTGGTTATGCCTTGACTTCATGGGGAGCGAAAATGAGGTCCTATCTGGTACCAAAACAAAGTGTCTATGGTTAGTCGACACTCACCTATCCTTTCTCCTCACCCCCTTCCTTCGCTGAATCCTCCCTAGGTTAGAGTGGTCTTCTGCCTCTATCTTCGTCATGGGATTGTTGGGTGGAGAAGTTTGATATCCATGGTAATTCTCTAGGCTACTGGAACAATCCAAGATATGGCCTCGGCTTCACAGCTAACCTTGGTCTTCCCAATGATTTCACCACACTCTGCCCCCTTTCCACCACCATCTGTCTCCTTGCCTCCACCCTCCATCCCCTTACCACCCTTTGTCCCTTTTCCTTATCTAAAGAGTTCCCTGCTCAATTGGAAGAGCCTCCAAGCCAGACCCATCTTTGCTCGTATTGTGCTTCTTGTTAAATATTCTATGAATCAGTGTCAATAATGCATGAACTAGTCTTTGCAGTCAAAAAGGACATGGAAGAATTGTGCTTTCGGATAGAACACTTGGACAAGTGAGCAGAGAAAATTGAATCTATGCTCACAACCCTACTCCAATCCCTGCACTCTCCAGAATTGGCCACCAGTACCCCAACTACTTCAGGGGCGTTTATTTGTTAGGGACCTAACATCCCTAACCCCTCACATAGGTAGAATAATATAATTCCATGTAATAAAGGCCAATAGTAATACAACCTAGTAATAAGGAAGAATAAGTCAAATGTAAGAAGACCTAATAGAAGCTTCTTCTTCCAGAAGGATCTTCCTCTAGATTGTTCTTTTGGACATATAGATTTAGTATAAATAGAAGTAGAGGGTATGAGAAATCTTGTCTTGGATATTATTGTAATAGAGCTCTTCTCTGTTGGAGGTTTCATCCTCGAAGGGGCAAGTGAACATTGCTCTCAGTAATCAAAGTGCTCTTTCTAGTGTTATTTTGGTATTATTGTGGTATTGTTCTAGTTATATCATTGTTTCTCTTCCATTTCTAGCTAATTATTTGTGTTCTGCATACTATTTTGTATCTAGAATACTACAAGTGGTATCAGAGAACCTTCCTCGACATAAAATTGTGGGTTAATTTTTTTGCAGGGTAGAGACGTATTATGGCGTCTTAAAGCTACAAATATTTGTCGTTACACACATAAACCTGCAGTCAGGGATTCATACATGCAAGAAATACAAGTTGTACTTCAGTGAAAATATGTTGGCCACCCTTATAACCCATGTTGGTACCACTTTGAGTGGTAGCGCATCAGACAACACATGTATATGGATCAACCTAGATCTCTGAAATCCCTCCATAGATAAATTGATTGGCTACCTGACTGCTATATTTCCACCGAGAAAATCACTCAGAAATATACTCTCTAGTACCTGGGTAGTACAGCTAAGAGCACGGTCTGTTCTCCTTAGTTGGTGCCCTAAGATATTGAGTTGAGTACTACTGTTAGACCCCACACGTATATCAAAGAGATATAGCACAGGGAAAACCCTTGTATGTAGAACCCTTGAATACCCTAACTCTTGGGACGGAAATAAAAAAAAAAAAAAAATACAAGATCTATTGCCATGCAAATGTTTCTTTTTCATTAGGGTTGCAAAATTACTACACATTTCTTCCAGTTAAGCATTTGGGAAATTCGTCACTGTAGTATTCTTCAGGCTAGAGTATAAATCCACAGGAGTAAAAAAAACAGTATAGTTGTCCTACCAACACACTTATTTTGGACCTATCCCACTAGGTTCCTCTCTTCACCCTAATTCCAGTGATACCTATCATTTTTAACCCATTTTGTTTTGTGGACCCGACCCATCTCTGACACCCTTATTTGGCTCCTTTCCCTTTGGATTCCCCTTTTCTCCTTGATCATTATGGTACCTATAATTTGACACCCTTTTTTATCCATGATCCCACCCAGCCCTCCATACCCCCTTTTGTTTCCCCTATACCATTTTCCTACTCCTTTGTCCAAATGAATACCACACAAACCCAAGACCTCAATGCCTTGATTGATGAAAACCATCAGAACAAGGATGCCATCAAGAAGCTCACTTCCAATATTAGCTCCATCAATTCAAATATTTACATCCTCAAGAATGAATGTTCCCACATCAAAGACCTCAAGGAACAATGTTCCCACATCAAAGACCTCAAGGAACAATCTTCCTACCTCAAAGACCTCAAAGAACACTTCCTAGGCCCTTCCTAGAACCCTTCCTCTTCTAAACAAGCATTTTATCAGGATGACCATGAATCTTCCAATTACCAAGGCCCTCATACTACCCACTTTTCTTGAGACCTCCGTCCTCCTAGAATTGAGGTGAACAAATTTGATGGATCGGATCCTACAGGCTGGGTCACCCAAATGGAAAAGTATTTCTCTTTGCATGGAATTATTGATTATTTATCCAAGCTTCATTAGGGTTTCCTACATCTGGATCCGGAACGATAGAAATGGTGCCAATGGAGAAAAAAGGCATGCCAAGGGTATCTTTCTTGGAAACATTTTTTGGCCGAACTTTATGACCTCTTTGACTCTGTCACCCACCATTTAGGCCATTTGACCAAGTTAAAGAAGTTTGGGACAGTTGAAGACTTTATTTTCGCATTTGAGCACTTGGCTTTCAGAATGGAGGGCATTTCAGATGCTTTATTTAGGGAATTCTTTATCAGTGGCCTCAAAGATGAAATTTGTGCCCATGTTCTCATGGCACGCCCCCAAACTTGGTTGGAAGATACTCAATGAGCCAAGGAATCCCAACAGATTGTGTCCTCCCAAACCCGCAAACCTGCCTTTCCTCCTCTCCCTAAACCCACCCATTTTTACCTTTCTGCAACTCCCCTCAGGATCCCGAAATTAACTAGGGCTGAAATGGTTGAACATCAACTCAAGGGTCTTTGTTATAATTGTGACGAAAAATATTTTCTCGGTAACAAGTGTAAGGAACAAAATATTTTTATGGCTATGACTGAGGATATTTATGAAGAATATGTTTTTGTTCCTCATGTGGAGGAACTACCACCACCATATGACCTCACCCTAGTCTCTGACCCACCCAAATTTGAACCAGTGAAGTCAATAGTTACATTCGTGCAGTCAATAATTTTCAAATCATGATTGCCAATGGTGGTTCCATGAAATGTGGGGGATGATGTGAAAATGTGTGACTCCAAATTGGTTAGTATCACCTGAGATACCATATGTTTGCTATAGACATGGGTGGTTGTGACATTTTTCTTGGTGTCGAATGGTTACATACTCTTGGCCCATTCTCATGGATTTTAAGGAATTCACCATGAAATTCCAACAGGAGGGACGACAATATATGTTCCAAGGCATCACAGTAGGCTCCCCTGAGATCATCAGTTCCCATCACATGGAAAAGCTCCTAAAAAAAGGTCATTCAGGAATTATTGCCCAACTCCACTCCATTCACGTTGTTGAGACACCTTCTGTGCATATCGACCTTCAAACTATCCTCTCCTGCCACCAAGTTGTTTTTACCAACCCCAAAGAACTTCCCCCTTCCCATGGCATCCATTATCATTCCATCCCTCTCATCTCAAGAAGTCTTCCTCCCAATGTTCATCCTTGTTTTCATCCCTTTTCCCAGAAGAATGAAATTGAGAAAACATTTCATGAATTACTCAAAGTTGGTGGTATCCATCCTTGTACTAGCCCCTATTCTTCTCCTGTGGTCATGGTACTCAAGAAAGAAGTTACTTGGCGCATGTGTCCTAATTTCTAAGCCCTCACCAAACTCACAATCAAATACAAATTCCCCATTCTCGTCATTGATGACCTCTTGGATGAATTGAGTGGTGTTCAGTACTTCACCAAATTGGATATACATTTTGGCTACCACTAGATCTTCCTGAAAGATGAAGACATTCCTGAATCCCAATATGGAATTTCGCACTCATGAGGGTCATTATGAATTCTAGGTAATGACCTTTGGATTGTGTAATGCTCCTTCTACTTTCCAAATTCATATGAATCATGTATATTGTCCTTTTCTCCATCATTTTTTCTTAGTTTTCTTTGATGATATTATCATCTATAGTAAAACTTGGTCATCTCATCTCTTCCATGTGAATCAAGTTCCCCATCTCCTCTCTAAGAACCAACTTTTCCTCAAACAATATAAATATTCCTTTGGTGCCTTGGAAGTGGAATACCTGGGTCATATTGTCGGCAAGGATGGTGTCCAAGTGGATCCTAAGAAAATTGAAGCTATGAAAGATTGGCCTTTCCCTAAAACTCTTAAGAGATTGTGTGATTTTCTGGGTTTAATGAGGTATTATAGGAATTTTGTTCAGAATTATGGAAAGATTGCAACTCCTCTCACTTCCCTCCATAGAAAGAATGCTTTCACTTAGAATTCAGTTGTGGATCATGCCTTCCAAGAAATAAAATATGTTATGTACTACATCCCTATCTTAGCACTCCTAGACTTTACAAAGACATTCATATTGGAATGTGATGCTTCCAGGAAATGAATTGGAGCCATCCTCATGCAAGATGGCAAGCCCTTGGCCTTCACTAGAAAATAACTTTCAGAGTGACATTTGGGCCAATCCATTTATGAAAAGTAAATGTTAGTTATTTTGCATGTTGTGGATCTCTGGTGACCTTACTTATTGGGTCAACGATTCCAAATAAAAAATGATCATCAAAGTATCAAGTATTTCCTAGAACAACATCTTGGTTGTGGATCCTGATTATCTTCCTGATTGAGACGTCTTTTTTCAACTGTGTTTATACCCCATGAAGAACTTACACCTCGAAAGAATGTAAACTCCTCCATGTGGAGGAGTGTAGGGGGGTCGGTGGTTACCCCTCCTATGGGGTCCATCCCCCTGGCTAGGGGGTCTGGGGGCAAGCCGGCCCCCGGTGAGGATTCAGGGGACAACATTCCCCGATGGGGGTTCAAGAGTGAATAATTTCCTTGTAAATGTATATTGTAATTGCACAGTAAATCTGGACCATTCATTATAAGGTCGTAAATTTGACGATAGAAGTTATGTTAGGGTTTGTTTCCCTAGAAGGAAACCCTCTTTTATGAGGGAAATGTATTGTGGTTATATATCAGTGTGAATATTGTATTCTGAGAGAGGAGACTATGAAAGAAAGGAGAGGAATTTACAACATGTGTGTTGTAGGTTGTCTCCCATCATTTGCTAGATAATAGTAAAGAAAGGACCTGACAATTTCTCTGGTGAATGTAGCCCACATTGGGTGAAACCACATATATTCGTGTCTCTATTGTGTTGTGTATATTATCTGTTCTATTTATGCATTTGTTTTATTTTATTGCTCTATGATCCTTTTTTCTAACAACTGGTATCAGAGTGAAAGGTAACTTGTAGGAAAAGAGGGTTCCTGGTTTGAGTGGGAGTAATGGTGTAAGATGGAAAGTTTAGGGTTGAGAAATTTAATGGCCAAAACTGCCAATTATGGAAGATGCAGATGGAAGATTATTTATATCAACAGTATCTATTCCTACCATTGGGTGGAATATCAAAGAATCTGACAACCATAAAGGATGAAGAATGGGAGGTTCTTGACAAAAAGGCACTAGGAATGATACGACTGAGCTTCGAAACATCGGTAGCTTTCAATATTTCGAAAGAAAAGACAATGAAGGAGTTGATGGACGCATTGGCTAAATTGTATGAGAAGCCATTGGCATCCAATAAGGTATTTCTAATGAAGAGATTATTTAATATGAAGATGTTAGAAGGTGGGTCTATTGCGAATCATTTAAATGAATTTAATATGGTTACTAATCAACTAAGTTCTGTAAAAGTGGACTTTGATGATGAGGTCAGGGATCTTCTAATATTTTTATCATTTCCAGAAAGTTGGAACGTCTTGTTCATGGTTGTAAGTAACTCTGCCTCTAGTTCAAATAATTTAAAATTTTATGATGTTGTTGGTGTTATCCTTAATGAGGAAATGCGATGGAAAAGCATAGGTGAGACATCAGGTAATGTGTTGAAAATGGAGAACAGGGGAAGACAAAAAGATAGACGAAAGGGATCAGGAAATAATGGGAAGTATAGGAAGGGAAGATCCAAATCTAGACATGGAAAGATATAGTGCTAGAATTGTGGGAAGAAAGGACATATGAAGAAAGACTGCAGAGCTCCAAAGAAACAAAGAGATGGACAACAGGAGAAAAATAAGGAAGCAAATGTAACAAGTGATGTGTTACAAGATTCTTTGATTCTTTCTGTAGATAATAATTTTTGAGTCTTGGGTAGTAGATTCAGGGGCTTCATTTCATGCCACACCCCATAATAAACATTTTCTATATTATGTTCAAGGTGATTTTGGACAGGTTCATTTGGGTGATGATGCAGCATGGAAAATTGTTGGAATGGGAAAGGTAAAAATAAAGAAATGGAATGGAAACCAATGGTTGTTGAAAAAGGTCAAACATGTTATAGATCTAAGGAGAAATATAATTTCAACAGGGCAGTTGGAAAGTGAAGTTTGTATATCCATATTTACAGATAAGGTGTAGAAGGTCACCAAAGGATAATTGGTGATAGCAAAAGGAGAGAAGGTAGGTACATTGTATTTATGTACTGGTAATACTGACTCTTCTATCTCTTTAGATTCTATAGGAGTGGATACAACACTGTGGCATCGTAGGCTTGGACACATGAGTGATAAGGGGATGCAAATACTTCACAAAAGAATTTTTTTTCCAGATCTTAAACAAATTGATTTGGATTTCTGTGAGCATTGTGTTTATGGAAAATAGAAGAGTCATATTTCTCAGAGTCATAAAATAAAAGAAGAGTGAAAGGTTGGAGCTTGTGCATATAGATGTATGGGGACCAACTCAGGTATCATCTCTTGGTGGCTCTTGTTATTATGTTACTTTTATTGATGATGAAACTAGAAAAACTTAGGTTTATTGCATTCAACAAAAATATGATGTTTTTGATACTTTTAAGAAATGGAAATCTTTGGTTGAGAATGAGACATGAAAAGGTTGAAGTGTCTCAGATCAGACAATGGAGGTGAATATTGCAACAATTGGTTTTTTTATTACTGTTCATACCATGGGATTCATAGAGAGAAGACAGTTCCAGGAACACCACAAGAAAATGGTGTGTCAGAAAGGATGAACAGGACAATCATGGAGCGTGTAAGGAGTATGAGATTGCATGTTGGTTTTCCCTTATAGTTTTGGGAAGCTGTTGTAGATACTTTTGTTTACTTAATAAATAGAGGACCTTCAATCTCTTTAGATGGTGGAATTCCAGAGGAGGCATGGATAGGTAAAAAGGTAAACTATTCTTTTTTGAAGACTTTTGGTTGTGAAGCATTTGTCCACATTGATAAAGAAAATAGAACAAAGCTTGAGAAAAAATCCAAGAAGTGTAGTTTTATTGGATATGGTGTTAATGACTTTGGTTATCTCTTATGGGCTAATGAAAATCACAAAATCATTAGGAGTAGAGATGTCATATTCAATGAAAAGGTCATGTACAAATATCAGTTGCAAGGAAAGATACAAGAAAAAGAAAAACCAGAATACAAAGTGCTTGATGAGATCCCTGAAAAATAAATTCCAAAGGAACCAGAAAATCAAAATGTACAAAAATAGGAGCAACAGGTACCTCAAACTCCTGCAAGTCTTGTTAGAATATCTATCAGGTTAAGTAGACCCCCTAAACGATACTCTCCTTCATTTTATTATTTATTATTGACTGATTATGGTGAACCAGAATGTTGTGAAGAGGCAATTCATGTAGACACCAAAAAGAAGTGG
>CBVK0100745384.1:0-10953 GCA_900067695.1 Picea abies | reverse complement strand
TTTGTGTCCGGTTTCCGAGGGTCGCCCTGCCCATGTTGGATACTCGTATTTCCATGTCCTCCGTGTCTCGTGTCCATGTGTCTGGTGACTTAGCCTGGAATCTTTTAAAGAAATCATCCTTGAATATATTCCAGCTAATCGAAAAGGATGTTTTCTTCCACCACCTGTACCAATTGTAGGCGTCACCTTCTAGTTGCATGGAAGCATACTTGATTTTTTTGTGGTCATTATTAATATTATAGATTTCAAAATATTCTTCTACCTTGCTAAACCATGCCACGCCTTGTTTCTTATTCTCGTCAAACTTTGATAATTCTAGTTTTACTCTAATCGAGTACGCAAAATTGGTTGATTTGTATATGATTGAAATTGATTAGCAATTGCCAATCCTTGAGGGGGAATGTTTGGTTGTGGAATTGTTGTACTCAAAGGATTTGGGAATGGATTAGAAGTGCTTGAAGAATTTGGTTGTGGGATGGCAGTGCTTAGAGAATCGACATGTGATGAAAGATTTGTTATGAGGTCTTTAAGTTCGTCATGATTTTTGTTAACCAATTTTTTTATTTCTGTTTGTTCTTGATGTAGCTCACTATAGTTCTGAGCAATTTGTTCTTCTAATTGGTCATGTTTCCTCTGAAATTCATTCCTAAGTTCATCATGCTTTGTAGCATTTAGCTTTTGTTGCTCTTCTATCCTCTCCAACCTTGAATTTTTCTCAGCCATTTTTCTGGTCATTGGTAGGATATTTTTATGCTCAATTTTGACTTGGTTAAGTTGTTGCTGTATGGATTGAGAATTTTCTTGAATTTTAGGAACTTTACGGCCGAATATGATGAATTGTAAGGACTTGTATGGTTGAATATGATGAATTGTACAAATTTAAATAATTAATTGTTTAATTTTATGGTATCATACAAATTACAATAATTAATTATTGAATTGCACCACTGCGAACTCAAACGGTGGTTGTAATGACACAACAGTTGTACGGATGTTGCGGTGGTTGTACATACACAATTGTATGCATCGGTACGTTATTGTATTAATTGAATGTATAGACTATCAATTGAATTGACTGTATGGTTCAATACTTAATTAACTACATGAATTGCCAGATTGACACCTTAATCGATCTAACGACAACTTTAATTTGGCGGCTGTGATTTGTTGCGCTGTGGCGAGCAGATGACAATGATGGATAGCACTGTGGTGGATGGACGGTACGATGACTGCTAAGGACAATACGACGATTGTGAATGGTGTGGCGACGACTGTGGTTGCTTTGCGACGACAATATGGATGACGATGATGGTTAGTATGGGCTCTGATACCAATGGAGCAATAAAATGCTCACTTGTTTTTCTCAAAGAATTTTGAGAATAAATGTTTGATATATATAGAATATGGATGAAATAAGATGATGAATTACAATGAGGGGCCCCATATAAATACTCCTAAGCGGGTTCCTTTTCATTAAAAGTCATGTCTTCTATTTAAACATGTGACTTATATAATATTCCTTTTATTATTATTTATTTTGGATTTCTATGTTTTTTTTTTTCAGGTTACAAAGCCCAAGGAAAGTCCCCAAGTACTTTCCCTCATTTCGAGGATGGTACCCAGGGTAAACCCTAGATTCTTCAGGGCTCAAGGCCGATCAACAACAAGGCTCAAAGCCATTACAAGAATATACTCGTTAAGAGCTCAACATGTCACTTTGTTGGGATTCAACCTGGGTGGGGAGGATAACAATCATTCCTCCCAACTACTCGAGGTAAACCCAATTGACTTTGGATTTCTATGTTTATTTATTTATTATTCATTATTACTTAGCTAGACTTATGTATGTAACACTCCCCATATAACTTGCAGATCAAGACAAAGGCATCTCTTGTTGGTGCTTTTAAATTTGTTGTTGCATACTTTTTTGGTTGACGCCTTTAGAATTTTTTTTCTCAAATCCCGCCATCTTTTTATAATTTCCCTTGCATAACGTGTATTAATGAAGTGTTCCACCCATTTAAGAGTCAATTGTAGATAAGGGATAGGAAAATTATAGATGACGTGAATGTTGCTCACAACATGTGAGCCAATGCACCTTTGGTATTTTGCATATATCTATCTGGTGATTACGTTGACTCTCTCTACCAACCATTGAATTATATCTAAACATGGGAATAGTTTTGCTCTTGTAAACGAGAGTGTAGCCTGTGTACAGTGTAGTCAATCCTTATCTCAATAGCATATCATCCCCTAGGGATGGGTTTGGGGCAATGGGTTGGGCATTGCATTCCTATACATCTTGAAGAGCTGACCACAAGATTTTTCATTTGCTAATTCTATGTTGGAAGTAGTATCGGTGTACGTTATGGTTGCAACTTCTTCTTGGTCTAGGTTAATTGGAGTGGCTGTTCCCTTGGACCTTGCCCCTTTTGTTATCTTTTTGACTTGGTCATCATCCATTGTTATTAACACAATCTTGTTGGTTAGTCATGTTAGTAATTAAATGTATCAATGGTTTTCCGCATAATTTTTTAATTGAAGTTTGGCTAGTAATCCTTGACAGGAAGACAGTATGAGAAGGATTCCTAGTAGAGAGAAAAGGCTATGGGTTTAAGAGGAGAGTGATTCATAACATTTGAATATTGCCTCTACCCACATCGACCATGTGATTCAGGTGGCTAAACTCAGGGTAAGGCAAGACTTCGGATTTAGATTACCAACCAAGGCCTTAAATACCTTTTTCGAAGTCTAAATATTCGAACAGAGTTTAGGGCATTCAGGATCAAAAGTAAACTCTTCGAAGTGCAATGATAGGGACATGAGAACTTCATCTTGGAAAGAAAAATGGTAATTTGAAGGATTTGTAGCTTCAATAAAAAAAAGGAACAACCTGGATGCCCCTGTGAATCCAAAATTGTTTATTGTCGTAATTACTTCTTGCATGTCCTCTGACTCCCCTAATCCTTCGCAAGATAATGCTCTTTTGGAAGTTTTGACACTTCAACAAGGATCTTTGTCCCCAGAGTGGAAATGCCTATTTTATTAGAGTTGGATAAGTAGAAATTAAGGATTTCAAAGTGTTGTCCCCTATTAAGTAGTTGGGGTTTAAGTTTTGTTTCATGATTTGAATTTAACATGAAATATGTGGAGATTTGAATTAATGTGCACCCCCACCACACATGAGTGAAATATTTCAAAAGGTTGGTCAAACAATGCTCTAGGTCTTTGAGGAACAAATCCTTTTCAAGTTTTAATTTAGCTATCCTTCACAAGCCTTTGATTGGCCGTTCCCATGATGTAAGGCTTTGGAATACATGAGTGATGGGTTCACACAATTATTAGGCGTTAGGGCTTTGAAGGTATGCCTTAAAGCTTTGGGTTGAACCTTCACAATGGGTTCATAGCACCATTGACGACTTAAGGGATGAGGGTCTATAAACTTTAGAGGCTTACCCCCAAGGCTCCTGCTTAATAATATTTTATGGTGTTAGGTTTTTGGGATGCCAAATGAATGTTAACCTGAATGTTGCTGTCAAGCTGCACACGAAGAAGGGTGCATGCTTGAGGTTAAAGCCTTGCCTTCTTCGATAGCCGATATTTTTGAAGTCATTGAGGCACTGAGCTCTTAAGGAAGTTGAGGGTTCGAAGGGGTCAATTACTTCTTGTTCAAAGGCTTGAGTCGTGGTGCCCTAGGTGTTACATGGAGTGGATTATCGAGCTTACAAGTCACTATTTCCCAACTTTGTCTTTTGATTGGGGTTCTATTGGTTGAAGGCCTTTTTGTTCAAAGATGCATAATCTTGTTGTGAGGTGGTTCCCACCTTGCTGTTGGACCTTAAGCATTGAAGGACCTTGTCGTTGGACCTTAAACAATGAAGGATTGCACATATGGAGTTATGCCTTTTCCCTAGCCGATGGTTGATGGTTTTGATACATCTACTTGCATTGAAGACTTCAAAAGGTAGTCTTGCATTGATCGATGGTTGGAAGTGCTCTTGCCTAAACCTCAATGCTTGATTGGAGGTGCTCAAAAGACTCTTTGAAGAAAAGGGTTCCGCTTTGAATAAGAGACTAAGGTTCATAGTGGGTCTCGTTTTTCTTTTGGGCTTCAACAACTCAAAGCTTTTAAGACTTGGTAACACTTCAAGGATGAAGCAACAAAACTTTCTTGAAGCACGACGACAAACTCATTGAGCCTTTGAGAGACTAAGGTATTTTGAAATCTTTTGATTTGAAATCATTCACTCTCAACTGGAAATGGTTAAAGAACTTTCAAGGGATTTTGCTTAACCAAAGGGTAAAGTTATTGATGCTTGGGGCATATGTAATCAAGTAAGGATAATGAAGCTTGAAGAGTTGGTAATTTTCAAGGTGAAACCATACTTAGGGCGGGAGTGTTGAGCTTTTAATAGTTCCCATTCCATTATCCTTTTGTAGGTGCCCTTAGAAGATACGTGAACTTTCTTGTCATTACCCTTTTGTCTGATAATGCTCTCACCCAAAGTGAATGCCCATGATAGTTACCATCTTTTTGTTGTTTGTAACTTAGGTATGGACTCTATATACATCTTGATTCAAATTATATTAACTTGTTCACCCACCAAATATTAGATGCATGTCTTTGTTGTTGCACAACAACCTTGGGGTTCTAATGCTATGCTTCTAGACATATCCTCACCTTCTCTTTGGTCCTCCTTGGCAATGGGAATGTCTACTTTAGTTCAAGAATTAATCCTTACCTATCGTTGAATTCCTTACCTCTGTTTTGTTGAGGTTGTAGTTTTCCATCAACTTGAAAACATTTCTATCACATAAATCAAGAAGCAAGAGTGAAGGCTATGGATGTTGTGTGCATATACATGCACAATGCTTGTGCTCATGGGGAAACATACATTGCTTCATTTATTGCATAAAGAGACTTGGTCAATGGAGTACTATATCCTAAGGTTCTATACATTCCACCATGTTCTTGTCACTTTGTCAGCATTGTTGAGATTTGGGTACTTTGGAAAGTGGTCCCCTTGAGTTATTGAGTGTCTGACTCAAAGGAGGAAATATTTGACCCTCACCACTTTACTTTATGTTATAAAGTCACTTTAATTGACTTTATAAAGTCATTAATGGAAAAGTAATTTAGGAAACTTAAGATAAAGGGGAGAATGAATCTCAACCCTTGATCTTGGAGATCTAATCTTGGCCATTGGTTTCCTAGGTTAGCCTAAGGATGAGGCTACAAGAGAGAAAAGGAGGGAAAAGCTAATTCATTGTTCACTTGAAAGAGTTGAGTGAAGAGAAGAGAAGAAAAGATAAAGGGGAGATTTAATCTCAACCCTTCATCTTGGTTGGCCTAGATCTAATATTGGCCATTGCTTTCCTAGGTTAGCCTAAGGATGAGGCTAAAGTAGAGGAAAGGAGGGAAAAGCTAATTCATTGTTCACTTGAGAGAGTTGAGTGAAGAGAAGAGAAGAGAGGAAGCATTTTGGAGAGAGGGGCGCACCTTGGGAAGAAGGCACACCATTGGAGCTTGCTTACTTGAGTTTGGGTGTACTTTTGAGAAGGAAGGGCGCACAATAGCTTGAGGGGTGCATTTCCTTGAGATAAGGAAGGGGCACACTTGGTCAAGCAGGTTGGGAGCATTTGTGAGGATGCAAAGGGCGCACAAGCTAAGGCAAAGGGCACACTTAGTGACTTGGGCTCAAACTTCAAGCATGTGGAAAAGACAAGGAAAGGGGTGCATTCATCCAAGAGGGGCGAAAATCCCAAGGAGGGTGCAACTCCCAAGGAACCGTGAAGCTAAGTTTAAGAGGAGCTAGCTTTTGTATCAGGTTACTTTGTATTATTTCCTTGTTGCTATATTTGCTTGAGATCTCCATAATAAAATTTCTCTTCTACTGGTTTTTCCCATGGGGGTTTTTCCAGGGTCATGTTGACCAAAAATACATGTGTAAAAATCTCGTGGTTTGCGTATTTCCTTATCAACATTTAGGTGTAAAGATTCTAGAGGAGTATTTTGTGTTTTAATGCATGTTGAAAGGCTAATAGTGGACAACAAAACTATCCTAATTAAACCCTTCACCAAGAGGCATTAAAAGAGCATAAAATCAAAGCTTTAAGGGCAGATTCAGTGGGCAGAAAAATCAGAACTGGTGGCTGTCCGAAAACAACAAGAAAACAACCCTGAAATACCTTGAAAACTGTGCCCAACCAGAGGTCAAGGACAGACCTGATGGGCAGCCTTTAGGAACCTCAAAATTCTTCATGGTATCAGAGCCAAAGGGCAAAAAGAGGACTGATATAGTTTGCAAACAGTTGGCAGATTTTTGTCTCACATAGACATCTGTTAGCATCAGTTTTGCTTGGTCATGTTAGCATCAGTTTTAGCATCAGATGGTGAAGAGTCACAAATTAGCTTCATTTAACATCTTCTTTTCCTTCTTTTTAACCACTTATCATTTACCTATAACCCTGCTTTATCCATTTTAATTCTTATATGCGGGATTTAGTCTCAAAATGTTTTCAATTGCATTTCTTAATATTTAATTGGATTTCTGATTAACATTAGGGGAAGTAGTGTGTTTTGTATTTACTTTTGAAGTGACAATTCACGTGTGAACAAGTTGTTACATGGTTTTGCTTTAAAGGTCTATATATTCTTCAAATCAGGGTCATTGCACATCCATCACCACAAATTTAAAGTCATTTGTAGTTGATACAAGTGCAGGGTTCTCATGTCTTCAAATTTTCTACATAATCAGACATGTAGCAACCTGCTACATAATCAGACCTGTAGCAGCCTGCTACATAATCAGACTTATGACAGTCTACTACGGAATTAGGCCTGTAGCAGCTTGCTATGAAATCAGGCCTGTAGCAGCTTAAGAACTGCCTAAATATATGTGTGATTTTTAGTAATTTGACCATATTTATAAAGTGCAAGTATTCCAGGCATATGAAGAATTGCAAGTGCACGAGAGTATTTCAAGAAGATATATCAGAAATAAGGGAAATGAGTATACCTTCAGTAAGGTTCCAACGGTCAGCATAAAGATAAATCATAAATGAAGAAATTAATTTAAATACCTTCCGCAAGGTTCTATTACTCAACATAAAGATATATCAAAAAAAGGGAATTAATGCAAACACCTTCAACATATGCCTACGAGCCACAAAGTTCCAGCACTCAGCACATGATAATTCTCAAGATAGGATACAAGCACATTTGTACACAACAGTCCAACCGATTTAGCCATTAGTTATGAGAAACCCGTGGAATTTGAGAATTAGTTAACATTTCATTGGCTAATGTATAACATCATGAGGCTGAGCAAATCAACGGGCAATAGAATATTAAGTTTGTTTAACTTATTTGCAGCATAATAGGGGCTGGTTGCTCCATATTTGGAGCAACTAGATTCCCTCACATTGTATATATACGAGTGTGCTAGCGTCCAAGAGGACGGTAGAAGATAGTGTGTGTGAGAGTGGTTGTGGATAGACTGTGTGAGAGCCGAGAGCTCTGTTACCAGACTTTGTCAATTTCTGATTTAATAAAAGACTGTTGTTAATGTGTGGAATGTCAATCTGATTTCATATTGGTAATCTAGGAGTTGTGAGCACATGCCTACCAGTGAGGCAGGGCCCACTCACAGGTATGGCACTATGCTCTTTCACTTTTTTTTTGCATATATAGATATATATATATATATATATAGTCATTAAATACTAGTTTAGGTAGTTGTTAGTTATTTGAATTCTTTCTAAGATACATATCTGATGCATAATGGCCACCTGCAATTGTTGAAGAATGATGAATAGAATGTGTATTCCTTGTCTATTCTAACGTTCTATGTTGAATCTGGGTATATATATGTTCTAGCTGCCACAATGTTTTAATGTCATTCACAGGATTATGAACGGGGAATTGTTGAAATTGCTAAATCTGATCTTGCTGGATTAGCTTAATAATGATTTATGAATAAAATAGGTTTGATATCTTCCTTTGGATAAATATATATCTGTTAAATATCCACAATACTTTTAACTTTGTTAGGTACTCCATGTCACTCACCATGATACCTAACTTGTACCTCATGGAGCAAGACCCAATGTCTTCCGGAGGCTAGCTGATGTGGTGGATATCCATGTCTGCAACCTGAGGGCCTTTTGACATCTCCTTAGTTATCCCACAAAATGGGGATAATAGGAACCTCAAAATTCTTCAAGAACATGTTGGTAGCATCTGTACAATGAAGCATTCCTCAACATATCTTGGAACACTTACCATAAATCCATGGTTCTCTTTAGGGAAGATTGTAGTTTTGATTGCATTTTCTGGATTGTAGTCATAGGCCCTAGTGGTAATGTAGTTGTCTATCATATGGTTTTGCTAGTGATTAAGACCCATAAGGACTCCCTAGTTATGAACTAAACTTGGTTGTCATCCACTGCCACTCTTTTACTCTCCCTCATTTTTAGGTTCTTCAATCAATGATGCAGGAAAAGGGAACCCCATACACTTTATTTTGGTTTGATGTTGCCAACAAAAATTGGGTGGTCTCTTATTGTTTCCAAATATAGCAACAAGGGAAAAATGTTGAACATTGATTTTCCAAGTTGCAAATTTAGAAATCCACCTAACATATTTTGGTGTTGATGATCAAGTATATGAGAAGATAAGATATGATATATAAGATACTTTTATTAATGTCGAACAAATGACCACAAAAGTAGGTCAATGGGACTAAAAGAGTACATGCAGTTAGTACATAGTGGGAGTGTGGAAACATCTCCTATATCAATCCTAAAAACATTAAAAGAAAAAGAACTATGTGTCTAGCTAAAAGCCAAATGTCTAGCTAAGGGTGTTGGAATGATGGTAATCTTCACATGTGGTCATTTATGGCTAAGTTCCCTCTTGATTGTATTTTTGATATATTTGACTAGGTTGGCCTACTCACCCTCTTGTCGTGTGTTCCCTTCTTATGTGGGACCATAACCTCCTCTTGAAGGGATGTCTCCCTTCTTGAAGGGACACCTCACTTGAGTTGTTTATAAATACGCAGTTGAAGCTTTCATTTGTGATTGATTGTTTAGCTTACGAGCACCATATCTTGTGTTTCTCTTATTCACAAGTTCATTTTTCTTCTCTTTATGATGTGATTGTGCTTCATGTTGATTTATAGTTTGTTGGTGGTTCCATTTGATCCTTCTCTCTCTTGTGATTTCAACATGGTAATGGAGTAGGTGTGAACTTCCTCTTCCTTATTTAGCCCTTGTTGGGAGGTTCTATCTTTAGATGGCTTTTGTTAAATGTTACAAGAGGAAGGTGCTATCCAATGCTTTCTCTTCCGGGCTTCTTGTCCATCTTTAGGGACTATGTTGTGCATAGGGTTGACACTATTTTGAGATGGGGTTTGTTGGTGGTTCCATTCGATCATTCTCTCTTTTGTGATTACGACAAAGAGAAGATGGTTTATTGAGAAAAGAAGACAGTTTAGAGATCATATAAAATGAGAGTTTTTTATTGATAAAAGCACAACATAGGCATGATAGCATGGTGCACGACTAACAAAATGAATCAAAATTCACCATACCATGTTGATACATCAATCTCTTCGAGGGGACCTCTCTATAGACTACAATTTCATATGAGTTGAGGAAATTGCTAACCAAATCCTCATGCTCTCATCTTGATCCTAATTAAACTTAGGAGATCCTATAAAATGTGCTCGGTTTCTAATTACAATGCCAAGACGACAAGCGACATAAAACAAAATACACCAAATGATAATATCCTATATGTAATATAAGCAAAAAAGTTTAATTTTTTACAGGACAAAAACGAACCTTGTGAACACTACTTGTGCTAATAGTGATTATAGGAGGTGACATATATTCACCACATAAATAAAGATCCATATCAAGACTAGATCAGTCTGTAGATTATAGTTTATACAGATACACCAAAACAAACCTTTTAATGACATGCTTCTTTCTTTCCTTAAATTATGTAATCCTTGTCCACAAGTGTGTGGGGCTAGCGACAAGTTGCACGATGATCGAACTTGTATTAACATAGAGATTTGGGTTCAATGTCCTCTTGAGTGGGTGCAGATGAGGCCAAGTGCAAGTCTTAACTGATGTCATAGAAATGTCCCTCATAGTGCATCCTGTTACAACAAAATCTAGCATCCCCAAATGATGTAAAGTTCTAAGCATCAAGGGACTAGTTTTGTGTCCTTAGGAAGCCTACCCACTGTCACCATAGTAGCTCTTCCTCACACTTTTGGTTGGCCCTTTTCCAACTCTAGTCTTTCCTAAGGATATGATTGCTAAGGCTGTAGAGTGGAGGTTCAAGGTGATTTTGTGAAGAGTTAGCCTAAGCAAAAAAATTAGTTGTAGCAAAAGTGGAATAAATAAGTGGTGTGGGAAAGGAATATTAAGGTAGAAATCCCAAGACCAAGTGCTTAATCACACCTTTCATGGGAGCATAGATCAAAGAGGGAAAGTGCAAAAATTTGGTTTATTATATGAAAGGGTAACATAAGAACAATAGAAATAAGAGGGGTAAATCCTCACATTATTCTATCCAAATGACACATGGTTCATTATAAAGGCAATCACAACATGGTACAAGGGTTTCCTAATACAAGATAAACCAAGGCTGCGGGGGAGCGCCCCCCCCGAACCCGCTCCCGAAGGGGAGCGTTTTTAGGGAGCACGATTCCTCACCAAGAAATGTGCTCCCTGGTTTTTAAGGGAGTGTCCAGGGAGTGTTTGCTCCTTGGACTCTCCCAAGGGAAAAAAAACCCTGCTCGAAAACGCTCCCTGAGCCTTCGCGCATGAGGAGGAAGAAATTGTTTTTATTTTTTATTTTTTTGGAGAAATGAAGCAAGGGAAAGGTAGCCTAGGGTTAGGTAAGAGGTTAAAACACTCTTTCACTCCCATTTC
>CBVK0100745383.1:0-10953 GCA_900067695.1 Picea abies | reverse complement strand
CTTGTACACATGTTTCTCAGGAATGTGTGCCTGTTCTTGAGAACATGCACGCATTCTTGGGTGATCCTAAATTGCACATGCATTGTTTTTATTTCAATATTATTTAGGAACACGCACGCGTTCTTGTACACATGTTTCTGAGGAACACTTGCACGTTCTTGAGAACATGCATGCGTTCTTGGGAATGTGCATACATGGCTTGTTGAGTGGAGGTGTGCGGTTTGTTGAACTTGTCACATCAACTTCGCAAGCGTGTTCCTAGAAACACACACACGCTCTTAGAAACACAAACATGTTCCTACAAATGTGTGTTCCTTCTCACCTTGTTGCCACTTTATTGTCCACTAACTTTGTGTACTCACCCATAAACGTTATCGAATATGAAAAGAAAGTCACCTTTCATATTCTTGATTATACCAAACCCTTTCAAGTTTTAGACTGCTGGATTACTTCAAGAGATTTAATATTCACCTGCTCCAATTCAATAGTAGATTTCAAAATGCCAACTGTTTAGCCTTTCCTAGCCAACTATTTAGCCAAACATGTCCTTAATTTCTTTATGCTCCTCTCGTGGCCTCTTATATCCTAATCTCGTTATTTCTCACCATTTTTCTTCCTTCTCATTTTAACTGCTCTGGGATCTCTCTTATCTCTTTCTCTTTCAATTCTATACAATCCTTTCTTTCACATCAATTCCCCTCCCCTTTATTTACATTCTTTCTCTCTCTTTTTAATAATTCTCTGTCATTTATTATTTCCCTTCTCAAATAGTTTACTATGTTTTCCCTTCTTATCTTCTTTAAATAACCTCTTTCCTAGTCACCTCGACTCCATCCTAGATCACCTCATTATTTTAATTTAAATCTCTTCTTTTTTTCTTTAATCAATACTCTATCATAAAATTCTTGTTATATTCTTAAATATTTTCTATATTGTTCTATAATTAACTACCTTCTTATTCCCTTTATCTTAAGATTAAACTTTTAATCTCTTATATTTTAACTACTTTGTATCTTAATACATTATCTTAAATCTCTATTATTTCTCTCTCCTTATCTTAATCTCTCTCCTCTCTCCATTTTATGTCTCTAATCTCTCTTTAATTATTTCGGTCCCCTCTCTTATAGGTTTGTCCTCCTTATCTTTGTTAAATAACTTTAATCTACCTACTTCCCCATTCTCCATTCTTTCTCTTAATTTAATACCTACACATTTCAATATGTTATCCCGTTACTTTATTAACTTAATACTTTATTAATATTCTAACCCTCATTAATTTAACACTTTATTAGTATTAACTTAATACTTTATTAATATTCTAAATTAAATTATTTTAATTATTTTTAAGATTAATTCAATATCTTTGATCATTCTTTTCATATATTCTTAACCTTTTTATCTTTTCTTTATTAAATACCCAATTCCAATTGCCAGTTCCAAATTGTTACCTCTATATTTACAAACCCAAACACTCTTTTAGAACATATCAACTTACCCTCATGATGGGTGGAGTGTCCACTCAAAACGTTGGATGTTTAAGAAAACTCCACACAAAGTTTTGATCAAGAAGTTTTTTAAGCATAATGCCAACATTGTTAGCAAGTTGGTCAAATGAAAGATTAGTGTTTTGATCTTCATCCTTGTGAGCATTGTGGAAAGAACAATCATCCTTCAAACAAATGTTCTAAACACAAGCAATCTGCAAGAGTAAAGAACCACTATGGGTAGATCACTTCTAGGTGATGGTCATCAATAGTTAAGAAGATATCTCAGTCATACCGTAGAATTCATCCTTGAGTATTGACACATCTTGTAGTGAAATGATTTGCATCTTCTCACCTTGTATCTAGTAGGGGGGAACAACATCAACGATTGACAGTTAGGCTTCAATTTTCGAAGTCTTATCAATCAATCAATATCAAGCGAGCATGATTTGGTTTGTGGTCATCCAAACCACTAGATTGGTTTGTGGTTTTTCTTAAACCACCACTTAGTAGAAGACTTTCAACTTCTACTAGACAACAATTTGTGGTTTTCCTTAAACCTCCACTTAGTAGAAGACTTTCAACTTCTGCTAGAGAATAGTTTATGGTCATCTTTAAAGTAGAAGACTTTCAACTTCTGCTAGAGAATAGTTTATGGTCATCTTTAAACCAACATTCTATAGAACTTACAATTAGTAGAAGACATTAGTTTCCATCTTCTAGTTAACTTATGAAATTTTCTAGGAAACATTGAGCCTTAGAGCCAAGTTCCAGAGTTTGTGGTTATCCGTAAACCACGAGATTGATCTGTGGTCCTCCTTAAACCACCACCACCATTTAGTAGAAGACATCAACTTTTGCTAGCCATTTCGTTTGTGGTCATCCCAAAAACATCATATTCAAAGAGAAAATTTAGTCATTGGAAGTGGTCCACTTCCATATTTCAACTGCACACTTCCACACTTCAGCTCTCTTCTTGGACTCACATACAACCCTTCGGATTAAAGGAGGGAATGTTGGAAACATAATCCATTAGGGTTACACACAAGGAATGTGAAAGGTCAAATGAGTGCAATGGTCATCCCAAGCGACCTCTTGTAAGCCGAATCCAAAGGTCATCTACATGTACGTATATATGCATCATATAAATGAATAATAACAACTCACTCTTATCTTTATTTGAACGTTCTAACAATAATATATATACATATTTATATATGAAATAATAACAACTCACTCTTATCTTTATTTGAGCTTTCTAACAATTAATTTTATATATATATATATATATATTAAATGAATATTTTTTTAATTAAAAAGTAATGAGAACATTGAAGGGGGTAGTATTTGGTTTCTAGGATTAGTACATGACTCATTAAAAGCAGCATAAAAAAGGAACAAAAATTAGGTAAATATTATTCTCTCGGTTGAAGCCACTTTATGGGACAAAATTTTTCTTATAAATAATATCAAGTAAAAAACCACATTTTGATTATTGAGTAAGAATTACACTAAAACACTAACCAACCATGTATCAACATTTATGAATTAAGAATTAAATTGAATTAAATTAAATATATATAATAAATTTATTATAAAAAAATTCATATAATAATTTTATTATAAAAATAATTCATATTCGAACACTACACAAAAGCTTTTAAGAAAACAAATTTAGAGGAGAAACACATAAAGTTCACTATGCGTTGCGCTTCCTTCCGATAATATCCTCACGTGCCCATTAAAAGTTTTACATTTAGCAAATATTTCTTCGCGATTACTATTTCCAATATTATTACCTCCACTTCCACGCAAATACAAATATTACATATAGCAAATATTTCGTCGCGACTACTATTTCCAATATTATTACCTCCACTTCCACGCAAATACAAATATTACATTTAGCAAATATTTCTTCGCGATTACTATTTCCAATATTATTACCTCCACTTCCACGCAAATACAAATATTAGTAATGATCTCTTCAACGAGACCAAGCAAGGTAACTAAGCCCTGTCACCGCGGGGCCAAAAATAAACTTCAGAAAACTTAATTTCCTCTGTTTACATAAAAAAAAACAGCGCTGAATTCATCCCTCAACCGTTTCCTCTGTTTACATAAAAAAACCAGCGCTGAATTCATCCCTCAACCGAATCAATGTGTGTACAAGGAAGAAAGATTAGTTCTCTTATTAATTACACATAATAATAATAAAATGTATCTACAGATCTACAACAGGCAGAGGCAGCTAAGACGACGAACAACAAAAACAACAGGCCTCTTGGATGAGGTGATCAGTTGACTTCACCTTCCACCCACCGCTACAGTACTCATGCTGCTCTAAGTAATCACTACTGCATGAGGAGTATCGTCCGCCTACTAGCCTCTCAAACTCGATGGCCTTTCTCTTTTTGTCTTTGGCCAGTAATCTAATTCTGTGAATCCTCTTTTTGGGATCCACGCACCCTGTCACCGTTACCTTATTCTGCGTCACGTCCACCACATAGTCCAGCAAATCTGCCCATCATCACACCACGAACACATTTATAAAACGAAAAAACAAAATGTTGCAAACAAATTTACGAGAGACGGAATTTCTATAACGAACAGCAATATGCCCGAGGCAATAGCGCTAAATCATCTCACTGCCAAATAATGGATGTGTGGAATTGGATGAAGAATGAACATACTGTCCATTTTGGAGAGCAATTTAGAGACCCTGTCGCGGCACTCTAGGCAGCGCATATTGGCACTGAGAACAATCACCTGAACCTGAATGCAATGTAATGTTTGTGAAAACATCAATAATCTCAGAATTTTGCATAACCTAGACAGTTAAGGGGATGAGCAAAATGCCATAAAGACGTTAAGGGCAGAAATGGGCTTACTCCGGGCATTGTTAAGGCTTCGGCGGAGCGCAGTAGCTGAGTGGTTGGAGCCATTTGTGAGCGTTGACGAGCGAAGAAGAACATTATGCAACTTGCAAAGATCAAGTCCTGAGGTCCCATGTTTTCGGATTTTTATAGATCTGACGAAATGATGGGAGAGTAGGCAGGGAAAATGAGTGCTATTGTTGTGAAAGATTCCCTGACACAAAGGATATCATACCACACCAGTTATCTTTATTACTTTTTGACGCATTCGCAAGTTTGTCCGATGGCATATCAGCACGAGGCTTTGTCATTACTCTTCTGTCGTCTGGTGTGGTCTCAGTACTTCCTTTATTTAACTGGTTATGTTATGCTCTGTAGGTTTAGAATACTTGCACGTCTTAATCCTTGAATTTGGACGTGCCAGCTGCTTGCTTTTCTAATGGATTAATTAGTTAGCGGATGTGGATAAGTGGCGATTTCGGTAGAGCGTATTGTAAACAGTCTAGGTCTTGGTTTTGTTTTTTTTTGTGATTTTTTTGGTTTGATTTTGTTTGAAATTTTGCGAGAAATGGTTGGATATACAGATTTGAGTGGCTAAATTTTTATATTTAATAATTTTCCAATAAATTGAATCTATTTATACATTCAAAATTACAATTTAAACAATAAAAAATAGCAATTTTTTTCAAATTTACATCTCCTTATTCACACAAAAAAAAAAATGCTTAAAGTAGTTAATGTTGCTATGGTTGGTAACTTGGTACAGAGAAGTGGAGTATGTTATTTAAGACCCACCCGCTGCCTTGAAATTGAACAAAAACTTCTTAAAATATGTGTTGTTGGTCAAACACGGCGGCGGCTAGGGTTACGAATATCTGATTAATTAGGTCAACGATAAGGACTCGGTTTTTCTTGTGTTTCTTATTCGAATCCAGAGAGGGTTTTGGCATCGTCCAGGGGATGCCGGGGAAATTATTTTCATATTTTAGTACAGATACTCTCCACCAATCTATACGTATATATATATAAAATGAAGTCCATTGGAAACTGTTTCAACGCAAAGTTTTTTATGACATATAAACTGAAGTCCATTGGAAACTGTTTCAACGCAAAGTTTTTTTTAATGAAGTTTTATGTTTTGGTAGGAAGTTTGAGTATGGTTGAGATTCTAGTTGGAATAAAGTTTGAATTCTGTTAGATTATTTGTATGAGTTGTTTTTGGTGGGTTAATTACAATTTAATTGATTTATTCAAAATAATTTAGTAAGAGTATAAAAAAACGTCAAAATTAAAATCTTCCAAACCTAGGCCTAACCAATGCTGGCCTCTAAAATTTAGTGAAATAACTTTCTACGAAGTTTCCAGTCGTACAACGTCTTAACCAGGTATGCAACCCCTGTTATATTTAACTCATGAGATAGTATTACTTTAAAGCGTTGTGAAAAGGATTGAAGTGACATTTTATTTTAAAGAAATGGCGACCGATTCGATGAAGGAATATAACACTTTAAATGCGAAAAGACATCGATGTACATGCATGTCTTGTTTTGCATTCTCGGAACAATGAAACACTCCATAAATTTGTATAAAAATACTTAATTTATAAAACATTTTTTTAATATTTAAAAATAAAAATGAGAAAAAACAATTTATTTTGGTGGTGGAGTGTATAGTTGAGGAACTTGTTTATAAAACATTTTTTTAATATTTAAAAATAAAAATTAGAATAAATAATTTATTTTGGTGATGAAATATATAGTCGAGGCACTTCCTTAAGGAACCAAATTGATATCATTGAAGGTTATAATTGTAGCATTTAGATAACACCAATCCCCCAAAAAAATATAACGAAATAATTGAGATGAAAGTATATATATAAGTTTTGTACATTGTAAATACAATGTGTTCATACAAGTGGATATTAAGGAGATGTTGATTTTAAAATTTATATGATAGGTTGATAAAATTGAGAATAAAGTTTTCAAAAATAATTTTTCATTTTAAGACAAAGAATTTAATTAAGGAATGATTAATATGGTGTTGAAGGGAAATAGCTCAAATAGTGAGGATGTAGGTTTTGTATTTTCTTTATTTGGGTTTAATTCTCCAATGAGAGATGATCCATTGATAAGGGTAGAAGGGTAGACACCCCTTACAAGTGGGACCCCCTCTGTGAGTGTGTCTCACCATGTCTTAGCCCTTGTTAAGTCATAAGTTTTCTACTAGGCACTCGTTTGTGCATTGTTGACATTAACATAGGGGGTTTACACTTGCAGCCAACTAGATTTGAACTTGGGCCTCGCATCGGTAATCTCAACCAGTCATCGATCCCCATAGATCTAGAAAAAAATGAATGATCAAGGGGCTAAAAAGATCATCTTCGAGTATGAAGTAAAACTGCTACTTGTTAACTCACTACAATACAACATTGTCAATGTCAAGCAAGGAACATTCAAGTCTAATCTAAGATTTAACCATCTAACATAAGTAAAAGTGTGTTCCATTCTCCTAGTTGCAAGGTTATTAAAAATCATGGATGCACAGTATTCCTCGTCTCCTGAATGAAGTGGATTCCAAGAAAATGTGAACCGTAAGACCTAAAAGGCAAGTTGATAAAGTTGAGGGTGAAATGCTAAAAAGTAAATCCCCATTTTAAGATAAAGAAATTAATTAAAAATTGATCAACATGTTATGAAAAATCTTATGGAGGAATAGATAAAATTAATTCATATATAAGTTTTGTACATTGTAAATACAATGTGTTCATACAAGTGGATATTAAGGAGATGTTGATTTTAAAATTTATATGATAGGTTGATAAAATTGAAAATAAAGTTTTCAAAAATAATTTTTCATTTTAATACAAAGAATTTAATTAAGGAATGATTAATATGGTGTTGAAGGGAAATAGCTCAAATAGTGGGGATGTAGGTTTTGTATTTTCCTTATTTGGGTTTATAATTCTCCAATGAGGGATGACCCATTGTGATAAGGGTAGAAGGGTAGACACCCCCTACGAGTGGGACCCCCCCTGTGAGTGTGTCTCACCATGTCTTAGCCCTTGTTAAGTCATAAGTTTTCTACTAGGCACTCGTTTGTGCATTGTTGACACTGTGAGTGTGTCTCACCATGTCTTAGCCCTTGTTAAGTCATAAGTTTTCTACTAGGCACTCGTTTGTGCATTGTTGACACTAACATAGGGGGTTTACACTTGCAACCAATTAGATTTGAACCTGGGCCTCGCATCGGTAATCTCAACTAGTCATCGATCCCCATAGATCTAGAAAAAAATGAATGATCAAGGGGCTAAAAAGATCATCTTCGAGTATGAAGTAAAACTGCTACTTGTTAATTCACTACAATACAACATTGTCAATGTCAAGCAAGGAGCATTCGAGTCTAATCTAAGATTTAACCATCTAACATAAGTAAAAGTGTGTTCCATTCCCCTAGTTGCAAGGTTATTAAAAATCATGGATGCACAGTATTCCTCGTCTCCTGAATGAAGTGGATTCCAAGAAAATGTGAACCGTAAGACCTAAAAGGCAAGTTGATAAAGTTGAGGGTGAACCTAGTTGCAAGGTTATTAAAAATCATGGATGCACAGTATTCCTCGTCTCCTGAATGAAGTGGATTCCAAGAAAATGTGAACCGTAAGACCTAAAAGGCAAGTTGATAAAGTTGAGGGTGAAGTGCTAAAAAGTAAATCCCCATTTTAAGATAAAGAAATTAATTAAAAATTGATCAACATGTTATGAAAAATCTTATGGAGGAATAGATAAAATTAATTCTAGTTAGTAGATTACAACTCGATAGTTTAGGCATCATTAGTAGGCCGCAACTCGCTACCTAAGGTTTTCTAAGAGCTAAATCTTGCTCGAATGTTACCCATATACATATTATTATTAGGCTGTGTGCAGGTTTTCGAAAAAAATAGAGAAATACAAAATAACTCATTAATACTCAACTACTATATCTCAATATTGACTCTTTTCCTTGCACCAACTTGGGTTAGCCTAAGTAAAGTGTCTAACCAAAGATGAATATATTTTTCCTATTTTTAATCCTTCAAAAAAATCTAAAATACACATTTATGAATTTATAAAATTCATATTCATATATATATAATTAATTACTTAAAAAACTTACGTACCTAAGTCTATGAACCTATAAATGTCATATCATGTAAATATATAAGGACCATGTTAAAGAAGCTTACTAGCTCTATCAAAGAGTTATGATAGAGTTGTATAGTTCGTGTATCAAAGAGTTATGATAGAGTTGTATAGTTTGTGTATCATTGGAATGATCTTTGTGCATAGCAAATTCTCCAAAGGTTTTGTAGCATAGGCCCTTTGGAACATAAGTTCGAATAAGTTATTTGGACCATGCTCCACAAACTTACTATATGTATGAAATTGCTATGATAGAGTGATAGTCATAGAATTGTATAGTGTGTGAATCAATGATTTAATCTTTGTGCATAATATATCTTAATGGTTATGTAGTATAACTTTTGAAATTTTAACTTAAATAAGTTATTTATTTATATTATATAAATTTATTATTTTGATCAAAATATTATGATAGATTAATGAAACTGTATAGTTTGTGTATCATTGAATTAAATTTTGTGTACAACACATTTTTAATGAATGGTTGATTGTGTTGTATAAGTCCTTTAAACCATGAGCATGGATAAGTTATTTGGATTATGTTATAGAGTGATGGAATTGTATAGTTTGTATATCAATGATCTAACCTTTGTGCATAACACATCTTCAATGGTTATGTAGTATAGCTTTTGAACCTCGAACCTAAATAAGTTATTTATTTATATTATATAAGTTTATTATTTTGATCAAAGTATTATGATAGATTAATGAAATTGTATATTTTGTGTATCATTGAATTAAACTTTGTGCACAACACATCTTTAATGAATGATTGATTTTGTAGTATAAGTCCTTTAAACCATGAGCATGGATAAGTTATTTGGATTATGTTATACAAACTTATTATCTATGATAGAGTGATGGAGTTGTATATTTTATGTATTGTTGGATTAACTTTTGTGCATAACATATCTTCAACGGTAGTGTAGGCCCTTTGGACCATAACCTAAAAAAGTTAATTTTTGTGGCCGCAAGAAACTAATGTTCTATTATCTTTATGGATGTAGTTAGAACTGAGCTTGGATTAAATTTTGTGCATAACACATCCTCAATGGTAATGTAGGCCCTTTGGACCATAACCCCCAAAAGTTAGTTTTTATTGCAAGAAACTAATGTTCTATTATCTTTATGGATGTAGCTAGAGTTGAGATTGGATTAGTTGGATAAATATTGTAATGACATTGTAGCTAGAGTTGAGATTGGATTAGTTGGATAAATATTGTAATGACATGCCCTAACTATTAAGTAAGTTGGAGGAGCTAAGGACTATTAAACCATAGGGTTTTCTTTTCCTTCCTTATTTATTGGGATTGGGAAAGAAGGTAGGTAAATGACTGTTATTTACTATATATAGAAGGGTACTATTTACTATATATGAAAGTAAGTTGAGGGAGCCATAGATTATTAAAGCTTATTTAATTCCTTTTCTAATGAGAATATCATTTTAGACAACTAATAAAACTTAAGAATTAAAGAAATTTATTAAGAAAAATAATTATAATATTACTTATTTCAAATGGAATTAATTGATTTTAGGAAAAATAATTATAATATTACTTATTTCAAATGGAATTAATTGATTTTAGAGAAGGTCGTGTTAGATCTGGTCCAATTTCATACCTCTTCTCCATATTTATTGTAGAGACTAATTCAACCACTTACAATGCATTGGTGTCTTGGTGTAGTGGAATGCATACGCCCTTTTTTTTATGTTATGTGTAGGTCAAGCTTACACACTCTTCAAACCTAGATTCAACTATGCAGTGAAAAATAATTAAGGTTATTATACAAATGTGGAAATTCAAGAAGGAAACAACTCAAACTTTGAAGGACATGTGATGAGAAGGTATAAGTATACTCATTCTCGTTATTATTAGTAATATTTACAATACATACAACCATGGTCCATAGAACTTGATTCTCTCAACCTTAGCCTTCTCAACACGTTGTGTGGTCCATAGAACTTGATTCTCTCAACCTTAGCCTTCTCAACACGTTGTGCAGTGTATGTTGCACTATTGATCTTTGCCTTTGAAATTCTAGACATTGCAATGTTCAACTCAATGCCAATATTATTCCTTATCCTTCCTTCTCTTCATGATCGACAATCTTTCTTATTTCCCTCGCCTTCTCTTGTATTGGAGGTCCACTAATTTTGAATACAAACTCAATCTCCTTTTGTGGCATTCTATTTATAGGCATCATTGCAACCAACTTACTACAACCTTCTAGAGTTATTGGAAGTAACAATTTATTTTATGCTACTTCATCTTCCTTACACGTCACCTTCATTATATCACTTCCCTGAATTTGTGAGGCCTTCTTATTTTGCCCTAAAAAAAAGAATTCTATAATCTTCTACTTAAATGACTAATCCAGATTTATGTAGGAACACAATGAAATACATAAATACACATA
>CBVK0100745382.1:0-10953 GCA_900067695.1 Picea abies | reverse complement strand
ATTAATAGAAACAAGAGAAAAATCTATGGATGGAATATAACAAGAGATATTCAAGTCATTATCTCCAGAATCTTTGGGTTCCCAATGGTTATTAACTAGTCCTATTTTAAATATCTGGGAATTCCAATCTTTCTCAAATCATCCACTTCTTAGGCATGGCATGAATTCCTCAGTAAAATGGTAGCCCACATTTAGAGTCGGGGAGCCCGATGGTTAAACCCAATAGGTAAAATTGTTCTCTTAAAATTTGTTCTTTCTGCACTAACTATTTTCCAATGTGCATCCCTATTGGCACTAAAAGGAGTTTTAGAAAATATTTCCAGGAACCTGAGAATATTTCTATGGGAAGGAAGAAAAAAAACAAAAAGAAGCTCCATTTAATAAAATGGCACATGGTGTGTCAACCTACCGACAAAGGTGGTTTATCTATTATAAACCCAACACTCATGATTGAAGCATTGGGGGATAAATTAGCGTGGCGAATGATTACATGATCAACAGACTAGTGGAAGCTTACTCTCATTTCAAAATATCTAAGCCCTCCCAGATTTCATAGCCTTGACACCCCTCTCCCTAATTGAAAAGGATCCTCCATTTGGAAAATTTTCAAAGTTGCAGCACCACTCATTCAATCAAAGTTATCCTGGGCCTCGGTGAATAGATAATCCATCAATATTTGGAATGATAATATAATGGGCAGATTGCCTCTAGGACAAGTTGAATAATTGGCCCCTCTTAAAATTTGGAGCATCAACACATGCCTCACCAAGCTAGCCGATTTCTCACTCTGAGAATAAAATTGTAAGTGCATAGGTTGGAGGAGTCTTTCCCCACTAGGACATGTTTTATCTTTGGTTCCCAAATTTCATAATCTCCTTGTATGTTGCAACCCAATTGAAACTCAAATGAAAGATACTCACAACTGGGGGGATTTTGAGTACTTCGTAAAATGAGGATTTCAACATTTGGTAGCGGGACTGCCAGGGCCTCCCCATTCTAAGCTCCGGTCCTTCATTTGGCTTGACCCCTCTCTTCTAAAAATAAATGCTCTTTGCTAGGTCTTGTTTTAAGGAAAGCTTCTTATAGTAGAAAACCTTCAAAAAAGGGGAATTGTTGGACCATCTTGGTGTGTACTATGTAAATCTATAGCATAATCGTCCCAACATCTTTTCTTTGATTTTGCTTTTTCAAATTAAATATGGAATCATGTATATTCTCTGCTTCACCCTCGCTACAACCCCCTTCAAATTTGAATGACATGTTCCTATGTTGGAAACAAAGATATGTTGACAACTTCACTAAAAAACCTCTCCTAGCGAGTTAGTGGAAAGTGATCGCTAAATTTATATGCTAGGAGATCTAGTTGACAAGAAACAAGGCCATTTTCCAAAATAAGTTACTCTCACCTTTGAGATCTCTCTTAATGGCATGCAACCTTTTATTTGAAACCTTCTATGTAAAATCAAGATAGTTAGGCTCTCTTTTGAATCTTGATGAATTAGAAAAAGCATGGGTCACGAGCATTCTTAACTCTCGATTCTTTCAACTTTTTCCACCGCCTTCTCCCTCGCCTCCTAGGCATCTCTGACATCTTAGATTCTTTGATTAGGATTTTAGAAAATGGCAATGACAACATGCATCGATCATTTTATTCTTTGATGGGGATTCAGAAGAAAATTCAGGGGTGGCATGTGCGGGGGGAGTCATCCTTGACTTTAAAGGAAATTAGATCATCGAATATTCTTGGAGGCTGTGGAACAACAAAAATAAACAAGCAGAAGTCCTTGCGGTGTATATGGGAATGCAACTAATCCAAGCAGGAAAATCAACTTGAGTCCTCGTCATTGGTGACTCTGATCTGATCATTAAGGGGATACAGAGGATGAGTACAAATTCTCACTCTAACCTTAAGCAGATCTACCAAAGAATCATGAGCACATAGCAAAAATTCAAAACTGTGGACTATCATCTATAGAAGGAAAAATGGGAAGGCTGATAGTATTTCTAAAGAAAAAAAACAATTGGCATAGGGAACCATTAGAATCCATGGGGAAATTTCATTAATACACCTCCTCTAATCCAATGATGCAATTATGCAAAACAAAAATTAGTCCCATTAGCAAGTGTCAAATCAAATAATTAACTTCATAAAAAATAGGATCAGGAGGGGATGTGACCCCACCTCTCATCTGTATTAAGGTTAAGCATGTCATCAAGGCACATTATGCATCAATATCCCCTCACCCCCTGGTACCCATGACATGAGGCCTCACCTCTCATCAACACGTCCTAATATATCCCCACGTGAATGTAATTAAATTATCCCCAAATGAATTGATGACTCCATATAGGATTTCTCTATGCTCATGGTTAGAATCTTTGGAGTCATTCCCCTCGGTTCCTTTTGCGTCTTAGCTTACACGAGGGGTGCATCATGATCCCAGACTCCTGCAATGAATTACCTCTGTGCCCCATCATTTCTGCATATGGCATCATCCTCTCACATTCGGGTTCTCCCGACCATTCCAAATTGGGAGTATAATTGATCCAAGTGGATATTGGTGGCCACCCACCTATTCCAACTGGCTCCTCTTGACATTTTTTAGTTCAACACGTTCTTCTGTACTTATTTGTAATTGTGGGTTCTACACTTCTGGGGCTGTATGAATCCCTACACGTATTCCAGGTGGAGACTGGTGGCCACCCACCTAATCCAACTGGCTTATTTTGGAATTTTTCATGTTAATACATCTTTATGTACTTTCAGAGCCGTTTTGGGGCCCTAAACAATGCTTTTTTGGCTTGCCACAGTCAAACTATAGATGAAGTTAGAGTTTGACGACACAACGTTTATTTCTCAAAAATACCTTTGCAACAATCTATCACGTGCCTAAAATAGAGGTCGTATGCAAAAGTTACGACCTCGGGATGTTGAGGTACCAACTTACCCATCGGGACCCACATAACTTTTTGAATTTCATCTCCTAGGGTTAGGTTTTTGGATGTTTAGGGTTTTGGAATTCATGAGTAATGTTAAAAAGGCCTCAGAAGCCTCATTGTAATCGATCTACTCAGACAGATGCGCACAACAACCACATCTCTTCTCAGAGATAACTACCACCATTCGAGCAAGTTGTTTTCAGTTTTGCAGTTTTACAGTTTCAGCCTATTTTATTTATTCACTAGAAGTTATTGTTCATTGGATATCTGTTGTTTTTCTCCATATCTCTATGTTATTGTATTCGGTCTGTTATTCATTTCATTCCACTCATAAATACAGATCAGTGGTATCAGAGCGGTTTTCTCTTCATTTAATTTTCTTCATGCATGTCCTAGACAATATCTCGGTACAAGAAGTTGGGACTTGAACCAGTCGAGCCTTTGCAATATCGGTTGCATCGAGCTTGAAAAAAACTCATAGGGGATGAAAAGAAATATTATGGAGTAGGAGATCCTTTTAAAATGTTGCTCGAGGAAGCCCTTGCATGATAAAGGAACAAAATGATGGACAACTTTGCACAGATCCTTCGACAACTTCCCATAGGAGACACATCTTCATCAAGTGGCCATGAAACCCCCTTCAAGGTACATGCAAATTTTGATATTTTATTATTTGAAGGATTGATAGATGTGGATGTTGTAGATAAATGGTTGAATCTACTCGAAGGGTATTTTTCGGTCCACAATTTTTTCGATAGGGAAAATATTACTTTTGCACTCCTAAAGGGCGTCCCCCATGTTAAGGACTGGTGGGATACTTACTCCGAGCAAAGGGCCATATAGAAATATGCAATATTTTTTATTGCCCCCACCTGGGATTCCTTCACGAATGCCATTAAAGAACAATACTACCTTGTTGGAAGCTGCGAGGACCAGTACAAAAGATGTACCACCCTGCATCAAGAAAGGGACCAGATAGTACCAGATTTCACCAATATTTTCCATACCCTGCGCACCAAATTGGGTATCAAAGACTCTGAGTGACATCTGGTGCTCAAATACCGTTGTTTTCTACATAGATACATTCAAACATAAATGGATTTTATGGACATCACATCATTGGGTACAACTTATATATATGTTGTAAAGATTGAGCATAAATTCAAGCATAAGAGGTGAGAGTTTGGATCTGCAAAATTCTCACAGCCGAAGGAGGGAAAAGGCGGCTCCAACCCACAAAACAAGGGATAGAGAAAAGATGGCCACTCTCAGGACAACAAGTCCAAGTCGTAATACAAGAAGGTTAATGAGAAGTCGAAGAAGGACATGGGAAAATGGTGTGAATACCATAAAATCCCTTGGCACAACACCGAAAAATGTTGCTCCAAGTAGTCACCAGTGGCCAAGATGAAATATTCCAAGTCAAAGGAAGATTCTGACTTTGAATCAAATATAGGAGGGAAGAAGATTATCGATGTTGAACCTAGTGCCACTATTACTACCACCAAAGTCCAACCAAGTGAACCAGAAGAACCAGAGGAAGGGGAACGCCTCTTTCATTCACAGATGTGGGTAAAGGGGGCTCCGCTTCATTTCATTATCGATAGCGGCAGTCAGAAGAACTTGATATCAACAGAGGTCGTCAAGCGGATGGACCTGCCAATGAAACAACACCCACAACCCTACACCATCAACTGGATTCACCAAAGAAGAGATCTCTACATCAACCTACAGTGTCGTTTTCCCTACGACATCAAGCCTTTCAAAGATGAGGTATTGTGTGATACTGCTCCCCTTGAAGTTTGTGATGTTCTTTTAGGACAACCATATTTATGGAAGCGACATGTTGTGTATGAGTCTAGACCCCACAGTGTTATTATTACTTTGGGTAGACAATTGTCCATAATACCAGAGGTAGTGCCGCCTACCGTTATTTCTTTAATCTCTACTAAGCAATGCAATAAGGTCATTTCACAGATCGAAAATTCCATCTTCTTTGTGATCCGTGCTCACAGTAAGCAGAAGGTCATGGCCACATATGTGGCCTCTACATAGAGCCTCTCTTTTCAATAGAAACAAGTGGACATGATTGTGAAAGAGTACATAGACATCTTCTCCTCACCCACCGGGGTACCGACGCATTGCCAATTCAAGAATCCAATTGATCTAACGACCGATGCACCTTTTCCTAATGGACCAGTCTATCGTCGCTCACTGATGGAAAATGTTGAAATCAAGCATCAAATCCAAGAGCTTCTTCAAAAGGAGCACATCAGACCCAACTCCTCCCCTTGCAAAATCTCGATTGTACTGGTGCAGAAGAAATATGGGATCTGGAGGCTCTGCATTGATTACAAAGCATTAAAAAAAATCACAGTAAAAAATCGATACCCAATTCCAAGAATTGATGACCTTCTTGAACAACTCAGGGGGGTAAAGTTATTCAAAAATATTGACCTAAAGTCTGGCTACCATCGGGTTCCCATCGAACCAACTAATGTATAAAAGACATCTTTCAAATTTAAAGAAGGTCTCTTCGAATAATTGGTCATGCCCTTTGGATTAACAAATGAACCAACCACTTTCATGAGGTTGATGGATGATGTATTGAGACCCTTCACCAACTCTTTTGTGTTGGTATATTTGGATGACATCCTCATCTTCAACAGAACTTGGGAGGAGCACATGGAGCATATTCAACAGGTTTTGAGCACTCTGCGACAACACAAGCTACATGCCAACTTGGAAAAATGCTCCTTTGGCATGAACATGGTCCAATAATTGGGATACATTGTTGATGAGCATGGGGTGCATGTGGATCCATCTAAAATCCAATTCATCTGTGATTGACCAGCCCTGACCACACTAACTGAGCTTCAGAGCTTCTTGGTACTTTCCAACTTCTACCGACGGTTTGTTTTGGGATTCTCCCATATTGCATGGGCCCTCAGTCAAGTGACCAAGGGCAGTGGCAGGGAAAATTTCGCATGGGGGAAGGAACAACAATGAGCATTTGATCATCTAAAGCATTGCATGTGCTCAGCTCCAGTAATCCCCTTACTCAATCTGCAAAAACCGTTTGATATTGAGACTGATACATCTGATTATGCTATAGGCACAGTTCTCACTCAACATGGTCATCCAGTAGCATACTATAGTGAGACGCTCTCAGATACTGTCCGGAAATACCCCACCTATGACAAGGAAATGTATTCCATTGTACAAGGCTGTTGTTAATGGAAACATTACATTCTAGGAAAGGAGACGATCATCCACACTTATCACATGACTCTGCAATTCATACAGACATAGTGGAAGTTGCAGAATGACCACCATCATAAGTGTTCCACTTACCTGCAATAGTTCCATATCAACATCAAGTATGAGACAAGGAGCAAAAATTGTGTTGTTGACTGCTTCATTCGACCTCCTGTGGCTGCACTCACCACCATGCTCCATTCCTGTGGGCATGAGGCATCGGGTGCCCCCAAATTTATCAACAAGATCCAGACTTTGCCACCACCTATCAACTCTTGGGTACAGACGCGAATGTCACTGATTTTCACATTCATGATAGACTGTTATGCCATCTGGTCCATCTATGTGTTCCTACAAGCAAAAGTGCAAAGATGATTTTGGAGGCTCACTATAGTTAGATGACAAGACATTTTGGCGAGCAGAAAATTGTGACCGTTCTACATAAACATTTTTATTGACCAAAACTTCAACAGGACGTCAACAAGTATATCATATCTTTCACTTCCTGTGCCATTGCCAATACAATCATCAAGAAGCAAGGCTTATACATCCCTCTTCCTACTCCCGAGAGGCCTTGGGAATCCATCTCGATGGATTACATGTCTGACCTTCCATCCACTAAGCAAGGCAACTATTGTGTATTTGTGGTAGTTGATCGATTTTTGAAGATGGCCATTCTTACAACCTACAAGAAGAGCATCACAACGATAGATACTTCCAATCTCTTCTTTGAATGAGTGTGGGTCCATTTTTGGATACCACATACCATCATATCCTATTGGGAAAAAAAGTTCCTCGATACATTTTGGTCAAGTCTCTCGTCACTGTTGGACACCAAGCTCACTAAACCCACTTCCTTCCACCCTCAAACCGATGGCCAAAAAGAGGTCTTCAATTGGATGATTGTGCACATCCTGCGCATGTATAACTTTAAGCATCTGTGTACATGGGATGAGAGTCTTCCCTATGTTCAACACAAATACAACATGGCTCTCCATAGCTCCACCGGCAATAGCCCCTTTCAAGTGGGGCTAGGATTTCAACCCTTGGGTCCCATTGATGTTGCACTACCTCTTGCAACAACACAAACATATTCTTCCCATGTTTAGTTTGAGTCTGAAAAAGCCACCAGATTCATTGAGCAGATTCATCGCATCTGACAACAAGTCCATGATATTTTGCAGAAATCCAATGCTAAGTACAAGCAACGCCATGATCAACACTAGGTACCACACAAATTTTAGGTGGGAGACAAGGTATGGTTACATTTGCAGAAATAACACCTTACAGGGCCCCATCAGAAGCTACATTGACTTTGATATGGGCCTTACACTATCACCAAGGTCATGGATGACAATGGTTTTGAGCTCAACACTCCCCCCTTCCTTGGATTTCACCCAATGTTCAATGTGGACCTCCTCCGACCATATTTTCCACCATTATTGGACACCTCAGAGATCGCATAACTGTTGAAACCAACATAGCTCAACCCTAACTGCATGGAACATGCATCCACAGATCATATAGTGGACACATAGGTCAAGGGAACTCACCAGTAGAGGATCCAACTTTATTGGGTTGTCAAGGCAGGGAAGCTCCTACACAAAGGTAAGTGGATCAACTGGGGCCAACTCCAACAGAAGTTTCCTTACATGGTGGGGGCACTTAATGCAATGGAGACCACTGCTTCCTAAGGGGGGAGGACTGATCTAGGTGGATAATGGTGGCCACCCACCTATTCCAATTGGCTCCTCTTGACATTTTTTAGTTTAACACATTCTTTTGTACTTCTTTATAATTGTGGGTTCTACACTTCTGGGTTTTCTGAATCTATACACATATTCCAAGTGGATACTGGTGGCCGCCCACCTAATCCAATTGGCTTATTTTGGAAGTTTTCATGTCAATACATCTTTATGTACTTTTAGGGTCGTTTTGGGGCCCTAAACAATGTTTTTTTGGCTTGCCACATTCAAACTGTAGATGAAGTTAGAGTTTCATGAGATAATGTGTAGTTCTTGACAATACCTTTCCAATGGGCTATCATGCGCCTAAAACAGAGGTCGTATGCAAAATTTACGACCCTGGGAAGTTGAGGTACCAACTTACCCATCGGGCCCCACATAACTTTTGGTGTTTCATCTTCCAAGGTTAGGTTTTAGATGTTTAGGGTTTTGGCATTCATGAGTAATGTTAAAAAGGCCTTTGGAGCCTCATTGTAATCATTCTTCTCAAACAGATGTGCATAGCAGCCACATCTCTTCTTAGAGATAACTACCACCATTCGAGCCAGTTGTTTTAAGTTTTGCATTTTTACAGTTTCAACCTATTATATTTATTCAATAGAAGTTATTGTTCACTGGATATCCGTGGTTGTTCTTTGTATCTCCGTGTTATTGTATTTAGTATGTTATTCATTTCATTCTGCTCATAAATCCAGATCAATAATCAATGTAGCAACAAGAATGCAAGCGACAATTGGGAATTTCATGAATATTGGGTAAGCTCTTGCTTCATTGGTTTCAATTAAAAATTTCTCTCCTGGATACATTTTGCTTGCTTCAAATCCCCCCCAAACATGTGGTGTCGAAGTCATTTTCCCTGTGACTGCACTGATTTCAAGGTGGACAAATTGCAAGAATTAATGCAAAAAAAAACAAAATGAAATGGAGTCTCTTCGTGTCTCAAATGCCCAGCTCCATCGTCAATTACAGGAGTAGGAAGAAAAAAGGAACGAGGAATTGACCATATTCTTGTGTACAGTTAATCAACACTAAGCTCAGATCCGTTCTCTTCATAGAAATGCTCATTGCAACCTGTTGGCGTCAGAAGTCACTCCTGGATTGCAGCAGGAGTAAGCCTGAGGCCCATCAGTTTGAATGTCACGATTTGTTAATAAAGGGTGATGAATGGAAGTATACTTGGAACAATATAATTCTAACTCAGAAACTAGGCCAGGCATGCACAAGCAGATGAGGTCTTGGTTCAATTTCAGGTAGTAAGTTGTAATAAGGGTGAGTAGGAGGAAGAGTTCTATGAGGAAAAGTGAAGGGTTGTTGTGGGCTTCGGGCTTCCAACCACCTGTAGAAGAAAAAATTGAACACAAGAACTTCTTATATTCAAAAGCAGAAACACTAAAAGAATGTAACAGAGCTTATAATAAATCCTTTATTATAACACAGTCATGACGATTCATGTGAATCATTCAATCATGAACCCTTTCAGTTTGAGATCGAAACAAGATGAAAAAGAGAACTGCCTTACATTAAACGAAGAAGTTTCATATACAGATACATAGTCAGGAAAACTAGTGCTTCATTAGAACATTACAGTCGGGAGCTCCGCTCTACCATCCATCCCTATGGAAATACAAAAACTGAGTATATATACTCAGGGAAATTCGCCACCTTCGCAGTAGGAAGGTTGCTGAGACATTAAAGTCCAAATTAGCATGTGTAGGCTTCTTAGTCAAACCTGGACAGAACTCCTTCGTCAGACGCCACTTTAAATTAGCATGTCTCTTGCAGAGGGATCGACATACAAGGGTACCACGAGCTAATTGCTCCAGGCCTTTTCCATGCCCTCCATTTATGAGTTGAGCTGAGGTCTCAACCACCTGCTTAATATTCATTAACTGCTTCTTCCATGGAGGGTGACTGAGATTGAAAACATAAAGAGAGACCCTTTGTCATTTTAAGTCCTAGTAGCCGAAATGCCGAAATGGCTCCTGAGCGCTTTTCACATTTCACGTTTCAGGGTTTTGAATTGCAGTGGAAGAGAAACCCTTGTCCTTTGAAGTCCCGGTAGCCGAAATGCCGAAATGGCTCCTGGGCACTTTTCACATTTCGTGTTTCGGGGTTTTGAACTCCAGTGGAAGAGAAACCCTTGTCCTTTGAAGTCTCGATAGCCGAAATGTCGAACTGGCTCCTGGGCGCTTTTTTGCATTTCACGTTTCGGGGTTTCTCGATGCAGTGGAAGAGAGCAACCCGTTTGTCCTTTGAAGTCCCAGTAGCCGAAATTCTGAAATGGCTCCTGGGCACTTTTTCGCATTTTGCGTTTCGGGGTTTCAAAATGCAATGGAAGAGAGCAACCCTTTGTCATTTGAAGTCCCAGTAGCCGAAATGCCGAAATGGCTCCTGGGCGCTTTTCACATTTCGCGTTTTGGGGTTTTGAACTGCAGTGGAAGAGAAACCCTTGTCCTTTGAAGTCTCGGTAGCTGAAATGCCGAAATGGCTCTTGGGCGCTTTTCGCATTTCGCGTTTCAGGGTTTCAAAATGCAGTGGAATACCAACTCTTGTCCTTTGAAGTCTTGGTAGCCGAAATGCTGAAATGGCTCTTGGGCGCTTTTTGCATTTCACGTTTCGGGGTTTCGAAATGTAGTGGAAGAGAAACCCTTTATCTTTTGAAGTCCTGGTAGCCGAAATTCCGAAATGGCTCCTGGGCGTTTTTCGCATTTCGCGTTTCGGGGTTTTGAACTGCAATGGAAGAGCAACCCTTGTCCTTTGAAGTCCCGGTAGCCGAAATGACGAAATGGCTCCTGGGCGCTTTTCGAATTTCGCGTTTCAGGGTTTCGAAATGCAGTGGAAGAGCAACCCTTTGTCCTTTGAAGTCCAGGTAGCCGAAATGATGAAATGGCTCATCATTTCGTGACTTTAGCCGTAAGAGATGAGCCCATGTGCTAGACCTCGTGCAAATCTGTGACTCAAGCTTACCCGATGACCGTCGAACTGCTCCGTCTGGTGAGATCGGAAGAGC
>CBVK0100745381.1:0-10953 GCA_900067695.1 Picea abies | reverse complement strand
TCTTCCGATCTCACTCACCTTGTGAGTCAATGTTTCTTCCTTTTCAACTTTGACATCTATCTTTCTGAAGGACAAACATCTTTCTATTTGAATTTTGTAGCCTTCTTCACTATTGTTGTCGATTTTTTCTACCATTTGGAGTTTGAAACCCATGCATTGTCTTTCTCTCTTTTTCGACTGAACGAAAAACTCTAGTGAAGGTCATCAAAGGTCTACAGACCTCTTCATTTGGTTTTAGTTAAGAGCATTGTTCTTCGACATTCCTTTTGGTGTGAAGTTTTTTATTTTTCTTTGATTGTTTCTTTTCTCTCAATTCTTGTTTTGGTCACAACAAGAGGGTGTATTGTTTGTACGGTTCTTTCTTGTGTTGGTCTGATTCTCATTGATCCAAAAAGATAATTAGCAAGACGAGAATTGTTTTGAATTAATCATTATTTGTATAAAAACAATAAAGAAGCATCTTCGTGATTGATTTTTCATATTAGAAGGTATCTCAAAAGTCCTAGCATCACATTGGATTTTATTGAAGAAAGTTTGTTTGAGGACATTCCTTATTAGTGCTTGTTAGTGAAAAGAACTCTCTCCCTCCCTTAGATAGATGTTCATCGAAAAGAAATGACTGCTTATCATATTTGATGCATTTTTGGGACTGAGTCACAATTCCATCCATTTCACTTCCATGCACCCCTCTTGAGTAAAGAACAACTATAAAATCAACGTTAATTAAAAATTATTTGAAACATTTTCTTTTCTAGGATCCTCCACCAATAGTAGACTAGGCTTAGTACTTTGGATTAGGCTGTGAGCATAACTCTCCAAAGTTTCCCATAACTCTCCAAAGTTTCCAAAAAAAACATTAGCATCCTAAGTTAGGGAGAGTCAAATCCAATTATCGTATAAGTCTGCCTAGGATCCCCCTCTCACATAGGGGTTATGCACAAGGTCACATTCGGGTGAGCTATGGAGATTATCCCTCCATGGTTTAACTGATTGTGGTGGTCAGATCGTATTATGGGGATCGCTTAAAGGTAAATCCACAATTACTGCGTGGAATCCTTTTAGTTGATTTCAGGCTAGATACCCTACCCGTACGTTCAGATCGGACTGTCGACTGTACCCTCCCTGGGGCTGACTGTGAATTGGTAACGTTAGCGGCCATAATCTTTAGGGTCTTACACAAGGTGACAGTGAAGGGAAGTCTCACTGTACCTGGAGAAGACATTGGTCAAACTCACTCGAGCTCCTTGGAGGGTAAATCCACAGTTACTGCGTGGAAGATTGCACCAAGGCGTAAGTTCGTTAAGTATGTCGCCATTGTAACTATTCCACCATATCCCCGCCCCTCCTTGAATTGATTGCGTGACGTTGGATTTCATCACCAACTAGTACGATCATCGAGAGAAGGTCCTATTTTCTTGGTTGTGATTCTTAGATTTTATTAGCGTATGTTGTTTCTTTTCGGTAGTTGGCCATAGATCTCTTTCGCCAACTCTTTTTCACCAACATCGACCCTCCACGCCGTTCTCTAAGGCTATAGGGACTTCCTCCAGAAAATATGGAAGGGAACACCCCTTTACCCCCTCATTCTATAGAGGAATATCCTCAACAGAGCGAGGTTCAAGATACCACAACTTCCCAAGAAGAAGTTCCCACTCCTTTGGAGAATTTTCGAATTGTTTCAGAGTCTCTGGAATCTTTCCACATTCCGGAGGGATATGAATGTCGTGTCCTCCAACTGAATTCAACTGGTGAATTTTTCATCATCAATCCTTCTAACATTCCGGATGGGTCTTGTCAAAACCCTTTAGCCGATGACCCTTTTTGAACTGCAGACATCGTTCGAAGTCCACTGCGCATGGTGTGGGACCTTTATGGAGTGGGGGGAGGTGTTGATGCACCCATCTCCTACACCGTACCTCTAGACCATTTTACCGGCACTACCATCTTTATGGCCACACCACCCGTTGGTCTAAACACATCATCCGTTGGCCCAAGGTCTACTTTTCCTCTCCAAATGGCTCATTCTACAATGGTCCCTCACATTCTGACTATTCCCGCCGGTAATGCGGTGGTTAGCCAAGCTACCATTGGCACACCCGTAACACCAAGACCTACATCATCACTCCCTTTTGAGTACAGAGCACTGAATTTTCCCATTGCCTCTACTACTCAAGCTACGTCGGGAAGTTCCATACCTATCCAACAACCCGAGGGGATCGGTCTTGGTGGTCTTAATCCATTCGGCGGTACCGGTCAGTCAGTTATGTCTGGTTCTCAAATTCCGGGAACTCTACCTCAATCTGGGGGGAACCCTCCCACCGGTGAACAAATTCCATTCAGGGGGCACCCTCATGCTGGGGGGCATCCTCAATCCGGAGCCTACCATCAACCACATGGACAAAATGCATCTGCCACACCTAATCCGTGGAACATCCCTTTTCCAGGAAACCCACAATTCTTAGCAGGACACAATTCTCAAGCTCCACAACAACCTCCTTATGGACAAATTCCAAATCTAGCTTATAACCCCCAAAACCCATCCAGTTACCCTCTGCTCGCACATACTTCTCAAAACACCTCAAATCCAATGTACCCTGGTCAACACCAACCTCATACAAGAGGTCCCATTAGTTACAATTATCTGCATAACCCCGTGATTGGCCCTACTGGTGTCCCCATGCCACACCAGCATTACCCACAGGTTAACCGATAACTATCTTTTCTAGCTACCCTGGACCTTCCAGACTTGTCTCGGTTAATGAATGATCTTATTTATCATTCTCCAGTTTGGCCAGCTATTCTAGCTAAACTTCCTTCTGATATCCCAAAATTTGACGGAAAGTCCAGAGAAGACCCAAACAACCACGTGATGACTTTCCACTTATGGTGTTCATCCAAATCCCTGATGGACGACTCTATACGGTTGCATATTTTCCAACGAACGCTTATGGGTTCCGCGGAGAAATGGTATATTGAACTACCACATGCATCTTTTCATGATTTCAACTCCCTCGCCATGTCCTTCCTCACACACTTCCAACTACCCATTCGATACGAGATGGGTACTGAACTATTAACCTCCCTTCGTTAGACAACTTCCGTACACATCTCTGATCATATTCATGAGTGGAGACGATGACGAAGGATAATTAAAGTGGTCATTCCTGACCAACTATTAGAGGAATGGTTCACTAAATCATTGTTACCCCAGATCGCTCATGATGTTTCCATGGGTGGTGTAGTCACCGAGGAAGAAGCTATTGCCGAGCTTAGTACTTAGACTTGGTCTATTCACAGTCTGGTACTCTGTATGAGTTGATACCGAATGCTACCCGTGCCACTAATGATCCATCCAAACCATCATCTGCTTCCCATGCAGATGGAGTTATTGGCTTCATCAAAACCCAATCTACTTCCCAGTCGACTGGAACAACTCAGCAGCCCGCTTCGACGGCTGCTCCCAGCCTGATTGCACCCTCCTCTACCCCCCCTCAAACTCAGGTATCTGAGGTGAATGCGGTCCAATCGACCCCTTCACAACAACTCGAGGGAAAGAAGAAAGCGAGAAATAAACCAAATAAAAACAATAACAATGAACAACCAAAAAATCAACCGCAAAATCCTACTGCCGGAAAACAACCACAACGAAAACCAAAATCCCCATCTCTCATTTGTGGTGACGATCACTACACTCAAGACTGTCCACATCACAATGAAGTGGCCAAAATTTTCAATGGAAATTCACAACCCGCTGTGCTTACTCAGCCTTTTCCACAGTAGCAGTCTTTGGTTGCCCAAACTCCCACTACAGGGGGCAGTTCCAACCAACCCCATGATGAGGCCTTGAAAAGTGCCCACATTTACATGTTTAATGGGGTTAATCTGACCACTCTCTCTGCAACATACAACACACCAGTTAAACTTGATAAGCCAAAGACTGCTAACAGTTCCGTACCAAACCCATTAGCATCTTCTGTTAGTCCTCCATCTGCCAGCCCTCCATCTGAGCCACCTCAGATTGAGAAACCTTCATTTAACTCCATCTTACGCCCTCCTAATATCATCATCCAGAAAGCTACCTTCAATCCTAATTCACGGGCTGTCCAAAACTACAACATTGTTGAAGATTTGGCTCAAGCGTCGTGTGTTATGTCTGCCTTAGGAGTTCTACAACACTGTCCCAGCCAACGTAGAACACTCTTATCTGCTATCGGCTCTTTCAATATTGAGTCATCAAATAATCTCACGTTTAAATTAGATGATCATCAACCATGACTCTCCCACCAACTAGCTTTCCAAATCGATGTTGTTGTCCACAATCAACAAATCCACCGGACTATCCTGGATGAGGGAACCTCTACTTGTGTCATGTCTTTAGCTTGTTCAAAAGGCTTAAAATCACCTTCCCTTAACAAATCCCCTACGATGTTATGCACTTTCGATGGACGAGGTTTTCATCCTCACGGATTATTACAATCCTTAGCCGTTCAGTTGGGAAGAAAAAATGTTACTGTTGATGTCAAGGTGGTCGATGCCCCCCTCGATTACAACCTACTACTCAGAAGAATTTGGTTCTATGCTATGACCATTGTCGCCTTGTCGGTGTTTCAATGTGTACAATTCCCTCATCAAGGCAAAATTGTCACCATTGATCAACTCGATTTCTGTACACCCGACGCTCGCGCCCCTGTCACCAACAACATTCCCTTTTTGGGAGACCATCCAGTTACGTATGAAAGCGTTGGTGTTGGCTTATTGAAATATTCTAGCCTTATGGGTACTTTCCCTACACCAATTCCACCTACCACTCATCATATTTCCACCATCAATATGATTTCGACTATGCCTCGTCAATCCTTGGAATCATCTGATCCCTGGATTGTACCTAGTCCTCTGGAATTCGATGTACTCAGTGACACCATGCCACTTAGCCCAGTCGAGGCCACATACATAACTATTCAATCTGCCTCTCCCTCTCCAAACCACCCACATTTATTGGCACCTGATGCCTACTCGATGCCCTCATGGTTGGATTCCCTGTCATCTGTCGTCGATTACATTTCCCAAATTTTCCCTTCTGACTAATCGATCATGGAAATTCTTAGCATTGATGATCTGCCTTGGGATGATAGCCATCATCGATCCTCTTTTCTTCCACCTTTGGAAGAAAGTCATTGAGACATACACTCTGTCTCCCCTCCCGGTGTTATTGATGCTTCACAATCTCCTATCCTCACACCATATACTCTCTCTGAGGTGAATATGGGTAACATCTCTACTACGATTGTTATTGACATTTCGATCAAAGAAGGTGTCGTAGAAAACATCAACCTTGGTGCTAATTGCACACTTGAAGAAGTGGTCTCTTACACCACTTTGTTTAAAGAATTCTGTGACGTCTTCACATGGAGCTACGAGGAAATTCCAGGGATTGACCCTTCAATCATCGTACATGAAGTCAATACTTACCCTGACATGAAACCTGTTCGACAAAAGCTTCGCCCGATCCATCCCAAGAAAATCGCAGCTATAAAGGCAGAAGTTGAGAAACTTCTAAAATCTAGCTTTATCTATCCCATCCCTTTGACAGAATGGGTCTCCAACCTTGTTCTAGTTGCCAAAAAACAAGGGACCATCCGTGTTTGTGTTGACTATCGAGATCTCAACAAAGCTTGTCCCAAGGAAAACTAACCTACGCCCTTCATCGACCAAATCATCGATAATTGCGCAAGGAGTGTAATCTTCTCTTTCATGGATGGCTTTTCTGGGTATAACCAGATTGAAATCTTACCTACTGATCAACATAAGACAACCTTTATCTGCCCTTGGGGTACTTTCGCCTACCAAAAGCTACCTTTTGGCCTTAAAAATGCTGGTGCTACTTTCCAGCAGGCCATGTCATATGCTTTCCACAATATCAAGCATATCGCAGAGCCTTACCTTGATGACTTACCCGCCCACTCATCCAATCGATCTGATCACCTTGATCAGCTACGGGCGATTTTTCTTCGATGTCGGTTCTACTGTATTCGCTTGAACCCACATAAGTGCATTTTTGCTGTCAAATCCGGTCGACTCCTCGGTTTCATTGTCTCCAAAGACGGGATAAGGGTGGATCCCTTAAATATTAAGGCCATTCTAGCCTTACCCCCACCTACCAATTTAACCCAACTCCAAAGTTTGAAAGGCAAAGAAAACTACCTTCGTCGTTTCATCTGCAACTATGCTGAGATCACTAAAGGATTTATGCGGTTACTGTAAAACAACACCCCTCTCATCTGGGATGATGTCACCCAATGGTCATTCGATGCTCTCAAGCACACTTTTACCCACGCCCCTTTGTTACATCCTCCAGAGTATACAAAGGATTACATCTTTTACTTGGCTGCCTCCACTTCCACTATTGCAATGGTGTTAGTTCAGAAGGATCCCAACGGTGAAGAACATGTGATTTATTACCTGAGCAAGAGTCTATCTAGACCCGAACTCTGATATTCACATGTCGAGAAACTAGCTCTGGAAGCCGTCATTGCTATCCAGAGGTTCTGCCATTACATATTATTACGCACCACCATGGTGATCGCAGAATCCAACCCCATGTACCATGTCTTGACACGTCAAGTACTTGGGGGAAAATATTCTAAATGGATCGTTATCCTTCAGGAATTCGATCTTGAATTTATGAAGTCCAAAGACAAAAAGTCCCTAGTGTTTTTCGAGCTCATCTGTGCTCTCCCTTGTGCTGACAAAGACATCGAACCTAGAGACTCTCTCCCCGATGAATCTCTCTTCCTCATCAGCACCTCTGATCCTTGGTACGGAGATATTCTCCTTTACCTTCAAACCCAATGTTTTCAGCCTAACATTTCTCGTGAAGAGCGTCGACGTATTCATCACCACTCTCATCGTTATCTCATCATTGGCAACACCTTGTATCGCTGTGGTATTGAAACCATCCTTTGACAATGTCTAATTCATGAGGAGGTTGAACCCGTCTTGAACGATTTTCACCTTGGCACTTGTGGCGGTCACCTTTCTAGACTGGCCATAGCCCCAAAAATCCTACGTGCTGGCTACTTTTGGCCCTCGATTTTCAAAGATTGTATCGAGGCTGTCAAAAAATTCCCACCCTACCAAATATTTAACAAGAAGGAACGTACCCACCCTACTTCGTTGCACCCCTTTATCACCATCGACCCCTTTTCCAAGTGGGGTATCGATTTCATGCAGTGTAAGCCTACCTCTGCTGGGGGGCATGGTTATATAATTGTCATCATCGACTACTTCACCAAATGGGCTGAGGCTATGCCTACCTTCCTGAATGATGGTCATACTGCAGCTCTGTTCCTTTTCAACCACATCATAACTCATTTTGGTGTACCACGTGCCATTGTCACTGATCACGGTGCACACTTCAAGAACCAGATGATGAGCAAGTTACATGTCAAATTGGGTTTTCGCCATGAAAACTCATCCCCTTACTATCCTCAAGCCAACGGACAAGTTGAGGCCATCAACAAAATCCTAAAAACCATGATTCAACGCATGATAGGGGAAAACAAGACATCGTGACATCTACAACTTTTCTCTGCTCTCTGGGCTTATTGCACTTCTGTGAAAACCTCAACTGGATTTACTCCTTTCCATTTGGTGTATGGCATTGAAGCCGTTCTACCAATCGAGTGTGAGATTCCATCACTCAAACTAAAAGTGGAACTCCTTCCCCATACTTCTGCTAAAGAAAGCTGGATGAAAGACGCTGGGATGTTTCTCTCGCCAATGAAGCACATCATAAATGAATTAAAAGTCAATACAACAAATCCGTCCACCCTCGGACTTTTTCGGAAGGAGACATAGTCCTCGTTTATGACCAAGATCACGATAAATTGGGGACAAGAAAGTTAGAACCTCTGTGGCATGGTCCTTACATTGTGAAGCCTGTCCTATACAGAGGCACCTATGAATTAGTAGATCATGATGGAATTTCCCTAGGAAAGCCCCGAAACGGGCTTTACTTTAAAAAGTACTATGCTTAGATTACCCAACATGTGTACTTTGTACATTATTGTATTTTTAGTTTGGTGTGTCTATTTCTTTCGCGTGCTCGAGTCTTTACTATTGCCACTCATGATTGTGCTTGTGTTTTCATGCGTAGATGACATCTTCCTTTCCTGTCTTTTTCGGGTTTGCGGATGGCGCTAGTCGACATACCCGGAACATTGCTTTGACGACATGGGTTATTTACCAATTTGATGAGGTGGTGAGTTCAGGAGGTATCTGCTTAGGACCAGCAACCAACAACATGGTAGAATATCATGCTGTCATCGGACTATTGACCCAAGCCTCCTCCCTAGGTATCTCTTGTATCGTTGTTTACTTAGACTCCCAACTCGTGGTATACCAACTCAACCGTATCTACGCTATTCGTAGTCCTATCCTGCTACATCTCCATCTACAAGTTCACCGCCTTGAAAGAATGTTTGATTACATCGAATATAGACACATTCCAAGAGAACTTAATAGTGTTTCAGATTCATTAGCTAATTACATAATGGATCGGTATCTCACCCACATATAAGATTTAAGGAAAGTAAAATTGTACATCACATGTAAATTAAAACACATCACAGACATCATCATGTACAAATCATTTGGCACTATAAAAACTCAAAACTATATATATATATATATATATATATGGTGTGACTGAAATGTTTTTTATTACATCAAAATATATAGAAGAGAAAAATGTTGGGTCTTTAAACCCCTACAACATCGCCTGACAAGGCACACAAAAACATGATCACCAGAGAGACTCTAATCTCCCTGCACTACATTGTGTTGCGAGTAACATATCACTGCACGCACTACGCGTCTCAGTAGAGAATTAACATTCTCTGGTACTCCCACAGTATGCCTCTACAGATGTAAAGGAACTTCTCCCCTCCGTAGAGGAGGAATGCCCATCGTGAGTCCTTGGAGGTTTCTTTCAACCTCCTGAAGACCTATCACAGGTACTCCCGGATTCACTACAACCGGAGCACACCCATGATGTCTTGGTATTGGTACATCGGCCGAGTGGACTGTTCCCTTGTCTACATGTTGAAAACAATACATATCTTTAAAACTCTTCTATATACCCAAAACAAAATACATATACGTTGAAAACTTAAAAAAATAAAAACTAGAGAAGGTATGGCTCAGTCTCTTACCTGACATATCTCAATCTTCCCCCGCAGGTAAAATCAAATCCATGCTCCCGCAAAAATCTACCTCAACATATGGGAAGTCTTCTATCGAGAGATACTGCTGTCTCAGCCAGGCAAAGAAATCGCCAGTAAAACGAAACTCTGACTCTGCTACTAGCCTCAGAGACAGACTAGTCCACCTCTCCATCCTTGGTTCATCCACTGGTCGCACTGCCAATGCTATCTGAGGCTGCATCTGGGGAATGCACTCTAGGAAAAATGAAACCAGAGAAGAGCCATAACCAAACTGTTTCTATCCCATCCTGCACTGTGAAACTTGTTCCTTCACGTTTCGAAGGAACCCTGCACTCCAGTTGAACAGTGTTGGTTCCAAACACTGAACACCATAAGCCACCTGAGATTTTGATGCTAGATGCATGCTAGTACTGCCCATCACACTCATGATCGCAAACAAAATAGACCGGAGGGGTAGTTCTCGGATATCCTTGATAGGGATTCTACCCCCTACCAGTCTTGCTCTTGGAACACAGTGACGTGCTAGATACATGCCCACTTGTTCAAGTAGTGCCCTCTGCCCGAAAAAATATATGGGAACCCCTCTCTTTGAGACACCAGTCAGGAAATACACATCCTCTAACTCAATGGTTAGAAGCTGTGTGCCAATCCAAAATCCCTGCTCTGCAACATCCCATAGGCCGATCATGTGCTCGAGCAACAAAATCTCCTTCTTCATTTTTTTCAACTTGAAAAATTTGAGTAAGCCACAAGCTCGTAATGTGGCCCATGTGCGAGGACTCCTCAAGGCAGCCAAGTCATCAATCTCATGTTCTCATTCTTTCCACTCGATCATGGTTGCCGAAATCACCTACAAAACAAAAGAATAAAAAATTTCATTATTTCAACGTTTTGGCATTTCGACAATTTTCAAAATAAATTTAAAAACGTGAAAATCTAATGCCCACATCATTTAAAGATACCACACCCTCTTTTATCATCACCACGCCCTCTCTTATCCATTCAATGTTCATCACACAACAACAAAACGTTTTAAAATGAAAATGACTTCTTTATGGCTATGTGGGCATATGAGGGGATTTTTCATGGGGTCTTTGCCAAAAACAACCCATCCAATTAACTATTGAAGTGTTGGTATCTTGGCCACCCCCTTCTAAAATGTTTTTGCAAAAAGAACCCCCTTTTTTCCATCATTTTTAAAAGAGGATGATTTTGATCTTTTTGGGGCAACTTAGGGCTTCATTTTTAAATTAAATTCTGCTATGAAAATGAATATTAAACCATGTAATTGAAAGAGGGAGAGATGAAGATCTACCTAGTCCGAACGGCAAAAAAAATGGTCAATTGTAGCTTCGGTAACAAGCAAAACAAGATCCACCGCTGAAATGAGAATCTCCACTACTCCAAAATCCTTGTGCAAAATGAAATGGTAAATGGAATTTTCATTGTATTACTATTTATAAATTTTCATTTTTTATAAGGTATAGTCATTTATGGGTTTCTCTGACAATATAATGGCTTCACTAAACCCCTGGTTTGTAGTTTTGACATCATAGGTTTCCTGGCAGTTCTGATGGGTTATTTACCTTGTCGCACTCATGAGCATAGTCTTGGTATGTTCTCAAGCTCGAAAACTGATTCGGATTATTTTCGGCACGAAATGAGAGCGGAGATATAATAAAGAAATGCACAGAGATATTGCAGATATTCAATAATATAACAGAAATGT
>CBVK0100745380.1:0-10953 GCA_900067695.1 Picea abies | reverse complement strand
TTGTGACTGGAGTTCAGACGTGTGCTCTTCCGGTCTGCTGAGGAGCCTGCCAAAATTCTAGATCAGAATAAAGGACATTTTAAGGTCAAGAGATTCCATATTTGCGAATTTTCATATACCCGACATTGCTTCACTGCCAGCAAGCCTGTTCAATACCCCGACGAAGTTGTCTTGGCGTCATGCATGCATTTACCCACTGCCAGCAGACCTGTTCAATATCCCGACAGGTTTACAAACACTTCCCACAGCTCTTTTAATGATTTGTTTAGTTTTTAAAGATATATAATTGAGCGGGGTGACGCTGAAAATTATAATATTTTAGACATATTTTTACAGACCTTGAAAGATTTTTTTTTTAAACTGTCCTTCATTAAGATTCAGAGATGGTTTGTTGACAAAACTGACCTTCAAAAGCAGGGATACATCTTCTGAGTTATTCCCTTAAGGAACAGGGACAACGTAAGAAGAAAATAGATGATCGTGACATGCTTCACTTACAGATCGAAATCAATAAACTTCTTTCAAACAACAGGCTTTTCTCAACATGGCCGTAAATTTCAGAAGTATATTATAATTGATGTTTAGACAACTTTTCAACAGTCATTTCAGAAAAAGAATTTTATGTTTTCTTTGTCTGAACAGTTCAAAATGTAGGTATGTGTATTTCCAAAAGAAAAAAACTGATAAGTCGTAAGGGAAAAATCAAAACCAAAACAACAAAAGAAAAGCAAACAAAAGAAAAATATCTACACAGTATACACAGGGTCGTCATCAACCGAAATACCTTTTTAGATCTTGGCCATTCACCGGATAGGTGTCTGGATGTCCCTCTAGATTCTGTAATCGAAAAGAGTTGGGACCCAATTTCTCAACAATTAAAAACGGTCCTAGCCATAAGTTATGAAACTTCGTATGCTATGATAAGATTCTTAGCAGGCATCGAATCTGTAGGGATTCGGTTCTTTAGTGTTAAGAATATTTGGTTAAAGTCTTTGATTTTCTATTTGGGGTTCATTCTTAAACTAGAAAGCTCCATGACTAGAACTTTTAGGGACTTATCGTCTCCAAACTTCTCAAAAAAGTAGGATTCAAACTTCTCCCACGACACGATCGTATGGGGCTGCTGGGAAAAGTACCAAGTAGAGGCATTGCCCTCGAAAGTATAAGGGAACAACCTACAGACTATGTCTTCGTGCTCGACATTACGGAGTCTAATGGCTAACATAAACTTTTTAATGTGATCTTCGACGATCTGTTTAGAGTCAGGGTCAAACTTAGGGAGCCACTTCTCCGGATGTTTGGGTAAGGGATGCTGAGGTCTGGATACGGCTACAACATCTTGGTCAAGCCAGGGTCTGGCAGGATTGTTCTGGTTGGACATTGGTGTGGGCGGTGTGGAAGGCTGGGAAGGGGAACTGCCTTCGTCAGAAGAGTCTTCTCCAAAAGAAGAAGGGGATGATGGAGGTGGTGAGGGTGGTATTCCAGATCCTCCTGCAGCAGGAGTGAGGATTGGATTTGTAGGGTTTAAAGTGAGGTTAGTGCCTCCAAGTTGTTCTTTGATATCAGAGAAATCTAATGGTTGGTCCAGAGGTCAATTTGGTTGTCTTAAACGGGCGAAGGCACTATGTGTTCTTAAAAGAGATTGGCAGACAATCTCTTGTACGTCACCACCTGTAGGATTTGGGGTCACTGGTTCAACTGTGATCCGTAGATTGTCATTTGATGTGGTTGTTGTTTGAGGGACGATGTCGTCGTTTGAATGAATTCTTGTCACTATAGGTGAGCGATTGGGTGGTGGAGGAGTCTTACAACCGCCTCGTGCCATTAATAATTTTTAGGCCCTCCTTCTAGTGTCATTTGTTGACGGGCGAAATTGACCGCTCGTCAACTGGAGGGGTGGATCCGGTCCGGGGTTGTCTAAATAACCAAAGCCATTTGGATTAATCCACTCCGATGGGTTTAGCCGCTCCGTTAGCCGATCTAAGTCCTAGGGAAGTGAAAGAAAAACTAAGCTAAAGAAACTAATCTACGTAAAAAACAACTACTGCAAACTATATACAGGTTTAATATATATTTACAATTCGCTAATTAATAGAAAAATAATTATACCTATTAAATATACAATGCCTAGATGTATTTATATTTCTATGATATGTACAGTATTCACAAATTACAGATTTTTAATCGAAAACCTGCGAAAATCATGTATGAATTGACATCGAAGCTATTCAATATCTTTTTTTATTTTTTATAACTTTTATAAACAGGAAGTAAATTGACAGCTATCTAACTAAGCAGTAATCTGTGCTGAGAAATGAACTATAACTATCTAACTAAGTAATAAAAACAACAATCTGTATTATATATATGTCTAAACTACAGTGAATCCTTATATTAATTTAACTATTAAAATAAAATAACAAACTGACCTGAAATTATCGCCTTCTACTTGTCCTGTGCATAAGCATTTGCGCTCATTGTTTGATGAGGTAAACCCGCATCAGATTCTCCAATACTTCGTGTAAACACGAAGCAACAACGCTTCAGAATTGCTAACGACAGAACAGGTAATGGATATAGCCACAACAATTTTATAATTTATAAACAATCACATCAAGATAAATCTCTCTGCAAATATTTGTAGATGATTGTTCATTTAACACAGAAGATAAACCTTCTATTCATTAAATTAAGATAGGGTAATTGTTGTAAGTAAAATGAGATACATCAAATATAGACAATACTTAATTCATATCGCATCAACCTGTAACAAATCTTGATATCTAAAGTAGTCAATAATTTGATTACAAATTAAAATGCACAGAAACTTGAAAAAAAGTAAGATGAATTGAAGCTAAAGCCGTACAACAAATCCACTTCTATTCAATTCTGTATAATCATCAACCCATAGTCATTGTTCTCCCAACAGTGATGGATTGTTTACAAAAAGTAATAAGTATATAAGGGCCACAGGATGAAACATCCCTTGTGGAAAATATCAAAAACTGTTTGCAAAAAATATGGGAACAATTTACCAGATTCCTATTTCTGCCTAAGACTAACAATCTAATCCCAAAACTATGTAACAAAAGCATGTTCTAAAATCTCCATAATCGATCCAATTCCCATTGAAATTCGTGTGTACCTGTGGATGGACAAAAATAAACAATTTTAGATAGTGTTTTAATTGTAAAATATACAGAAATTCAAATTTTATGACTAGCTTCCTCAACATTTTTGAACACGATAGAATCTGTGGTCTTTTGCCTCTTATCGTTAGCTTGCAGTCTATCATTTTCCTTACACAACACAGTCACTCGGTCCTCCAAGGACTTAATTTGGGATTGCAACAGAGGGACATCTGTATAGTATCGTTGGAGCCATGAATTGCATACATCACACTGTGGTCGATCAGGCCGTGGCATTACAGGTGAGGCACCTTTTAAATTACCAAGGGTTCCACTGTCAAACTTGATCCCAGGGAAGTTAGGGTCATCCTTGAGGCACTGTGGGAGGTTGGATACGTAGTCATAGGGTTCAACAGAACAGAGGTCGTGTGAGTATGGGTACTCTTCGGTCAGAAATCGCTCAATCTCAGAATCTGAATCTTCACTCAAAACTATAGGCTTTTGGTATGTGTTTTGTTTGGGATTATTACGAGCACACCTAGATACCCAACGTGCAGCCTTCTTACCCTTGCTGTTGACATGTGTATTACCCTTGCCCTTTTTTCCTGCAGGCCTCCTAACAGTCTTAGCATTGTCTTTTGAACATGGGTCAGGCAGGGTGTCGGGTAGGTTAGCGTTGGGGTAGGTCAAGGGTTCGACAGTGGGTAGGAGGGTAGAAGGTGGCATGACAAGCCCGAAAAGGTTTTTTGTGACCACAGTCTTGTCCACTTGACTACATTCAAGAGTGGCAAAGCCATTCCTCAATAAGAAAACTTCCCAACAGTCACCACTCAACCTCAAATGATGAACAATAACGATTTTAATCAAACAGTGATGGAAGAGGCTAGAGTCAACCTTCTCCATCTTAAATCATTTAGCCATTTTATACAGACTACGTAGGAGGTAGTGAGGCATATTCAAAGGGAAATCTATGAAATTCATAAGCAATCGGAGATGCTAAAGAAACATTAAACCATATCTACCTTCGCAAGTAACGAATTGCTTAATAATGGCCAATAAATCATGCCATCGAGACTTAAGGGCTGTGACCGACATACTTTTGTCACAACTGATAATTTTCCTCGAGGTAAATAGGAGCAGCCATGGCACTTCATCCACCTTCGAATTCTTAAACCATTTATGCCCCTTAGCTGGAAAACCAGTGGCTGAGCTGAGGAATTCTTCGTTCAATTCGAGTTGGATGTCTCCAACTTTGGCCCTGCATCCATCAAATGTGAGGGAAAACTGTTGAGCGACTGTGAGGTTGAAACCCTCGAATTTTTGAATGAAAACTAACCATCCATTACTCTCCAAGTCCTCACGAGCATTATCAAATAACAGTAGTGTTTGGACGCCATTGGGTTCTATGCGCACTACAGGGGCCATAGGAGAGAGCACACAATCAGCAGGATAAACGATGAGGGGGTTGGACAGGGTAGACACATGACCAATTTCCCACAGGTTTTCCCAAAACCAGCAGAGGTAGCCCGAGATCCAAGGCAGACGTTAATGCCTATGCGTGCGAGGGTGGTGGAATGAATTGAAACCATGCAAAACATTCATTTTGACATGTACAATTGACGACGCCTTGGTAATAACTTCATTCACATCACAATCCAAAGCTTTGTACACCAAATATCAAATAGATTATTCACATACTCGTCGAAAGCCATAACATTCATAACCAAAATATTTTGACCAAATGAAATATCAAATAACCACTTGAAAACCATAGCGTTCATAACCAACAATTGGTCAGTATGTTAAATCAACAATAGTGTTTGTAAGATTCAAAGAAACCACTACATCGTCCATTGCACCATGGGTTTAATCAAAGACACCAAAAATCATTGCATCATGAATTTATAAATTGAAACCATATCAACAAAAATGCAAAGTGAATAAAGGTTTGGTGTTTTGACAAAAGTATGACTTTTAGTGAGATAGGGGTGAAAAAATTTATAACCACATGAACCAGAAGGATTCATAACAAGCCAAAGATGATTTTCATGCCATTTATATGACTTGCGACTCAAGGTTTTCACGCTTGCAGTCGTGAAAAAGAAAACGAAAGGCAGGTGTGTGAATAGTGTCGTTTTGTTTTAAAGAATTGCGACAAGTATTGAGGGTTCAAAACCCTTGGGTAGGCAGCTTGTAAGGAAAAGATAAAATTGCAAAATGGCTGCCAACAATGGAGACACACTGGTAGAAGCAGTTATCTCTACCAAAAGAACAAATCTAGATTAGGATAATGAGAATAATTCTAACTCAAAAACAACTAGAAAATTGTCTAAACACCCTCATGAATAAAAAATTCCAGCTGTGCTTAAAAGATGAAAACTGATAACAGTCTTAAGACAAGCAAGTCATGATATTAAAGATAAAATCTCCAATACTATTGACAGAGCCACTGCTACCAGCAGGGATCCATAGCCTCGATAGGGTTTCCATTTAACCCACTCTGATATCCGTATCCTACCAAGAAGTTCTAAATCAGAATAAAGGACATTTTAAGGTCAAGAGATTCCATACTTGCGAATTTTCATATACCCAACATTGCTTCGCTGCCAGCAGGCCTATTCATTACCCCGACGAAGTTGTCTTGGTGTCATGCATGCATTTACCCACTGCCAGCAGACCTATTCAGTATCCCGGCGGGTTTACAAACACTTCCCACAACTCTTTTAATGATTTGTTTAGTTTTTAAAGATATATAATTGAGCGGGGTGACGCTGAAAATTATAATATTTTAGACATATTTTTACAGACCTTGAAAGAATTTTTTTTTAAACTGTCCTTCATTAAGATTCAGAGATGGTTTGTTGACAAAACTGACCTTTGAAAGCAGGGAGACATCTTCTGAGTTATTCCTTTAAGGAACAGGGACAACGTAAGAAGAAAATAGATGATTGTGACATGCTTCACTTACAGATCGAAATCAGTAAACTTCTTTCAAACAACAGGATTTTCTCAACATGGCCATAAATTTCAAAAGTATATTATAATTGATGTTTAGACATGTATATTATAATTGATGTCTATTTCTCCTTCACAGGTGTCAACATGTATCTGCTCAAAACTCCCACTGAATGGGAAATGTCTAGTCGAGTGCAGACCATCGCATACATTAGACTACCAACAACACTTTCATAGGGAACATGTTCCATGTCCCCTATTTCCTCCTATATCTTTGGACACTGTTCAATAGTTAGCCTTGCTACCATAGGAGTTGGAACCTTCACAGGTTTGTAATCCTGCATGTTGAAATGTTTCAAAAAAAATTCAGTATACTTTGTACGGTTCAACTAGAGATTTCTAGTTGATCGATCTCTCTTGATCTCCATTCCCAGAATGAAGTTTGTTGCAATGAGATCATTCATGTCGAACTTGGAGGATAGTTGCTTCTTCACCTATTTTATTGCGTCCATGTTGTTTCCAATCAACAACATGTTGTCGACATACAATCCTACATATATGAAATGCACACCTTCTTCCTTGGAGTATATGTAGTGATCATCTTTGCTTCTCACAAACCGCAAACTAAGGATGTATGTGTCGAACTTTTGGTACCACATCCTTGGTATTTTCTTTATACCATAAAAGAATCTTTTTATTTTGCACACCAAATCTTTATTTCCCTTTACTACAAATCCTTCAGGCTGTTTCATGTAGATTTATTCTTCCAGGTCCCCATGTAGGAACGTTGTCTTCACATCCATCTATTCTATTTTCAGATCAAATGTTGCAGGAAGATACATTAGTACTCTAATGGAAGTTAATTTTGTGACAGGGTAAAATCTCACCGAATTCGACTCCTTCGACTTGGGAATATCCTTTTTCTACCAATCGAGATTTGAATTTCTCGACTTGTCCTATTGCATTCATATTCTTCTTGAATACCCATTTTCTACCAACCAACTTTCTTCCATTAGGTAATTTGACCAAGTCCCATGTCTCATTCTTGTGCAAGAATTTCATCTCTTTGACCATGGCATCCTTCCAAAGTTTTCCCTCTACTGATTCGACTACCTCCCCGATTGATGGGCTGATCATCCATGGAAGTTAACACGAATTCAGAACGAAATTCGAACAAACTATACCTTTCGACTGGTTTTCTTATTCTTTATGACCTCTTTACAACCAAGTTCAGTTGTTCCACCTCTTCTTTTGATTCAGTCGACTCATTTGAATCATCTTCTTTGTTCCTCAATTTAAACCTCACTGTCTCAGGATTATTCTTGGTCTGAACAATTTCCTCAAGCTCGGACTTACTTCCAACTTATTTGAAGACCACATCTTGACTATACACTATTTTCCTTTATGCAGGATCCCATATCGCATGCCTTTTCATTCCTTCTTTGTATCCAATGAAAATATAATTGATTGCCTTCTTATCTAGCTTGCTCCTCTTTTTCTTGGGAACTTGCACAAATGCATCACAGCCAAATACTTTGAGATTTGAAACCGAAGGATTCTTACCTGACCATACTTCATGTGGATTTGTGTCAACTAGTACTGACTAATGAGACATATTCAATAGATATTTTGCAATGTTGAATGCCTCCACCCAGAATTCTTGTGCGAGCCTAGCACCACTGAGCATGCTCCTTGCCTTGTCCATCAATGTTATATTCATTATCTCGACAACTCCATTTTGCTGTGGGGTATATGGTGTGGTATTTTGGCATGATATGCCACACTTATTGTAGAACTGGTCAAATTATTTTCCACATAATTCACAACCGTTGTCAGTCCTCAAAACATTAATCTTCTTATATGTCTATTTTTCTACAAGAGATTTAAACTCTTTGAATTTCTCGAAAACCTATGATTTCCTCATCAAGAAATATATCCATGTCTTCCTGGAAAAATCATCTATGAAGGAAACATAATATAGGGATCCACCAAGTGAAGGAACTGTAACAAGGTCAAACAAATCACCATGAACTAGCTCTAGAATCTCATTTTCCCTTGTCGCTCCAGATGGGAACCTCACCCGACTTTGTTTTCCATATATACAATGTTCACAAAAGTCAACTTCTAAATTACATTCAATAAATTCTTCGACCATACGTTTGTTATGCATAGCTAGACGTCATTTCTCTCCAATGTGTCCCATACTCTCGTGCCATAGCATGGTCAGGTCGACTTTATGATGACTTGTTGAGTCGGTTTGGATCTACTTGGCCTGATTCGAGTCGAGTCGAAGTCAAATCGACTTTCGGAACAACGATGTCGTTGCATCGAGTCAAGTCGACACTCCTTAGTAACTTGTATAAGGTTCCAATCCAAACTCCTTCCATTAAGACCATCGTACCTCTGACCATATTGCATGAATCCTTATGAAATAGAGGGTGCACATCTGCATCACTCATCTTACTAACAGATATTAGGTTTCTTTCCAAACCCCGAATGTGTAGCACACCTGGAATGGTTCTACTCCCCCCATCTTGTAATATCAATCAAACTCTTCCCTGTTCGACAATTTTGGTTGTCAATTCGTCCCCCAAGAACACTTCTCCTCCTTCATATCTTTCATATTCGCAGAACCATTCTCTATGTGGTGTCATATGATAGGATGATCCCGAGTTGATCAACCAAACATCTTGTTGTGACTGTGTACTAGTCATCGCCAGGTACACATCACCTCTGTAACACCTCGATTTTTAAGCCCCATATTAAATATTGTATTTTGTTAAGTTATGAAATGCCACAGCGCCTAAACAATTATTAAGATTGCAGTGTGCCTAGGAAATGTAATGTTTTGATCATTATTAATATAAAACAAATCGTTGGTTGCTAGACAGACAAGGACAAGAGTTATAGGGGGATATGATTACACAAGAGAGGGGGATTAAGGGGCTAAGTATTTATTTTATATTTTATTTACCCATTTTGTTTAATGGATAATAATAGTTACATGAGCTTCTTGGGAGGAAGGCCAAGTGGTTCCTTGTTCCAAGAATTACATAAACCCATATTTGGTTGCTTCTTCTTCACTCATCATTCACTCACTCGATTGCTTTCTATTCACACCTTTCATCCTTTAACCCATTCGTGTCTTGGCTTGGGAAAGGAAAACGAAATGTTGAAGAGCATCCATGGTATTGTTGGTTGTAGAGACTGTTGGTGTATTCCAACCATGAATTAAGGCTTGCATGTCTTAGATGCTTTGGTTTGCGATTATTTTTTCTCACAACTATGAGTCTTGAGAGTCCCAGCATGAAGATTCTGGACCAGCTTCACTGGAGCCCTAGAAGGAGATGGATAGCCTAAAGGATTGCATGGAAAAGAAGGGGGTCCATTCTCTTGGGTTGTGCAGGCTGGGTAGAAGAGAGTTGGTGTACTTTGGATTGTTGTGGGTACTGAGAAGCGTGTGATAGCTTTAGTACTGACTGTTTTGGGAAGTTGAGTGACACTATGGAACCATCCCTGTGGATTCATAGCCCTGGCTCAGGGGTGACACTGTTGTTGAGACTTGGAACAATAGTATATACGGTTGGGTGGGATTTCCTTGGTCTACAGCCAATTGGTGTCTTGTTTTCAGAAAAGATAAGTGCTCTATGTTATGGTTATTTACCTATGTATGATTTATTTCATTGTGTATTTATTTATCTTTGAATTCAATATTTAGAATATGCATGCTTTTCAGTTATTGTTGTGCATGACATATGGTTCATTTACTTTATGTTATAGTAGAATCTTTCTCTATGCATGTGAACATTTCATGTGTCTTTATTAATAAAGAATGTATCAGAAATTAATTCCAGAAGGGGAATCGAAGTTAGCGTGCCTGGCATGTGGGAGGCTGGGTACATTATAGATTGGTATCAGAGCCATTGGTTGAAACACTCAACTGGTATGGGATGGATCTGTTGGTTAGAGTCTCGTGGTTAAGATCAATTATGACCTTGAAATTGTAAATCTCGGGAGGAATGGCATTGTAGATTCTGTGCAAAAGCCAGAACATCAGAGCTCCTTTGTAAGGGTTTGTGACTGTCCCTTTTGAACCCAAGAGCGATCACCACCATGGGATCAAGGGAGATCTGGATCGTTGGATCAGAGGGTAGGTGAGCAAGGGCCATCTGATGGAGGCGAACAAGAGGTTGGGTAAGAATTAATTCCCATCCGTCAGATTTGGTTGATCGATCGTCAGTCATTGATCGAATTCAAGCAAGAAAGGAAGAACTTCAGAACTTTGTCACTTAGACAATCTTGGTAGGCAGGAAAGGCTTGAACTTTCAAAGGTTGGATTCGTGAAGCGCCTTCAGTCTTTCGATCTAATGGGAGGCGCGAAGGGATCTCCATCATTGATCATGGTCAGTCGGCATTTACCACTTCGAGATTTTTCACTCCAGGAGTTTTAAACTTTGATGAACTGTTATAACCCAGAGTGTCAGAGCGTCAAAGTCCCAAAGTCTCAAAGTCTCTTCGACCATTAGATAGAGGGAAGGACTTCAAAAGTATGTCGACCATCAGATATAGTAAGGGTGGAAGGATAGAAGAGTTTCAAATCTTCAAAACCTTACCACTTCAATGTTTGGTAATTCGGGAGTGTGGGGGTCATCTTCAGCGAGAAGCCCCAAAACCCTAAATAAAAGGTTCCAAAAAATGGCTACAGATCCACGCATATCATTGGATACAAATCCCGTGAATATTAATATTTTGTTATAGGCGACTACCAAGTTGAATTACCATCAACTACAAGTCGGCCTTCATTCAGTCTTTGTTAGGATATTTAGACACTTAGGAGTTAGTTAAGATCTACTTGGTCTAATATGTCGTT
>CBVK0100745379.1:0-10954 GCA_900067695.1 Picea abies | reverse complement strand
TGCGAACTATTTTCAAAATATGATTTTGAGAAAATGACAAGTGTAACCTTCTTCAGGAAAATGTTCTTAATGAAGAGTTTGATCTTCCATTATCATGACATGATCATAATATCATCTCGATAACCAAAAATGTGGATAACATTTGGGCAGCACGGGCATGAGGATTGAAAGATGATTTTCAAACGATGCCCTTTGGAGGAGGGCGAAGAACTATTTCGAGGCTCAATAGTTCGAGATGAAGAGGACTGTTGGTAGGTGGAGTCATGGGAGATGGTTGGACCAATGGAGGAGTTATAGCATCAACCTTCCCTTTAGAGGAGGGATAATCTTTGGCTCGAGTGGTAAGAGTGATGTCATTTTTCTTTGAATATCCAGTACACATTAAGAAGGGAAGGGTTGTGACAATATAGCCAGACTAGGTGGTTTCGGGGTCCCTTGAAGGAACTTAGTAATGTCAGCTCGTCGTGGACAATCCTTGGTGTAGTGATCATCAACATAGATAAGACAAGGGTATCAGGGTTTGTGCTTATCCCTATCGTTAACAGGTGGTGTTTTGGTTCTTTCTGCTTGAAAATTATTTTTGTCCTCCTTATTCTTACCCTTTCCCTTTCTAGATTTGTTTTTACTGGTGGGGGTAGATTGAATAGCATTTACCTCAAAAGTCTTGCCAATGGGAGGGGTAGGAGACAGAGTATTTTGAACATTATAAGAAATGGGTTTGGGGTTGTTGCTGGAGGTTTGGACAAAATGTGGTTGGGCATGGAAAGTGCCAATCACACCATCGGCCACATGAGAAGCAACATGAGTAGTTGAAGTGGCAGAAGCATAAGGACAAGGTGCATTAGGGAGTAAGTCGTAAAGAGTACCCATTTGTGAGTAAATGAGGTCAAGGTATTGAGCAAGACTAATGGCCTATTATTCTGTGACAACTCCACCCATGGTGATGTCACGACCGATGTCATTCACAAATGATTTCATGAACCATTCTGCTAGCAACTAATTGGGAAGTTCAAGTTTGATGAGACGTTGTCTTTGTCACCATTCATGAATGTGATCATAGATATGAGTGGCTTTGGTTTGTTTAAAAGAGCTCAAAATCTCAGTCCATGTTTCATAGTAGATCGATAACTGGTATTGGGTGAGGAAATCCATAGAGAGGGTACTGAAGTTAGTGAAGAAACCTCATGGTAATTATATATACCACTTCATGGCAGAACCTGTGAGAGTTCATTGAAAAAGGCGTAAATGAATAGAGTCATCCATCAAGGAGTTGAATGAGTACCAAAGGTGAAAATTCATTACATGATTGTTTGGGTCCTCTCCCACTTTACCATCGAATATAGGGATGTCGGATGGTAGTTTGGCCGGTATGGCAGGCCATTGGGGAGAGTGACGGATTGGATCATTTAAAATCCTTGACAGATCTAGGAGGTTTAGGGTGGCTAAAAAAGGTAACTGTCTGTTCACATGCAGGTACTGGTGGCTTTGGAGAGGGAGTCCCGTTGGAAAACCAATGGGACCATAAGCAGTTTGCATATAATGCAAGGATCCAAGAAAATTCGGTGGTTGTTGTGGAGGCAAGTAACTCATAGGGTTGTACCCTTGAATGGGGGCGTGGGGTTGAGTAGTCGAGCCCCAAATAGGATTCGACGTACCTGGATATGGTTGGCCTATGATAGGGGGTATAACGAACATAGTTGGAGGCTATTTCCCCCCAGTTGATTGAGGATTATGTTGTATCATATGGTTCCAATACTGGGCCAAGGATGGAGGTATGTTTTGTTCATAGGGTGGGGTTGGTGGGGGTTGTTCTTTGATCGAGGGTTTTGTTCCAATCGGAGGTTGTGTTCCAATTTGTATTTTCACTACAAGGGGGGCTTGAGTTAGGCCTCTTTGGTTAAATTGTCCACCAACAGGAATCTGGTAATTTGGAGTGAACGACATAATGGTGCCACTATGATCAACACCTCTGATAGAGGATGGAAAAGGTCCTTTGAAAGGGGGTGGAGGAAGTGTCAGAATGAAACCGGGAGAAGAGTTCCCAGAATAAGAGGGACCACCAGGAGTTCCATATGTGATTTGCATAGGAACAAGAATAGAGGCATTCAATGCACGATATCCGAGTGGAAGAGTCGGGGTGACTCTGGGTGAAAGCGGTGTGCCAATAGGGTCTTGGCTAGCCATGGTAGTCCTGGTGTGAGGCCTCATGGTATCTGTGTAATGGACCATTTGTAAAGGGAGAGTCAATATGTGGTCAGCTCACAGAGCTTCTGTACTAGGAAAATAATAAGCAGTAGTAAAAGGTACTACATCTGGGTCAGACATTGCAGGGAATGCAGGTGAGACGGTGATATCAATGCCTGCTCCTAAGACAAAGAGATCTCATATAAAAATGCCAGTAGTCCAAAAAGGATATTGACCCTCAGGTCCTAGAAAAGGTCCATTCGGTGATCTAGAAGACAAAACAACCATGTCTCCATAAGAATTTACTCGCATAATACGTCTCTCAATGTCAGGATGAATCGAAAGTCTTCTCGAGAATTGGAAATTCAGAATCGCTCTAGAGAGTCAAGTCTTTCCACTTATGGAGTGGTGACGTATTGGACTTCACTCTATTGAGGAGATCCCTCTGGTGAGATGGTAGGCAAGGGTTGAGAACCTTCCATATTTTCTAGGGGTAAGCCTTGCATTCTATGTGAACAACGTAGAGGGTCAATTATGAACGAGTTAAAAACTTACGGAGAAAATTTTATGGTCAACTTGGGTAAACAAACAACATGCGTTAGTAAAAAATCTAGGAAACAACATCAAGAAAACAAGACCTTCTAATTTTGAAGTCACTAGTTGGTGATGAAATCCAACATCGCAACAATGAGATGAGAAGGGGTTGGGCTAAGGTGGAAAATTTATCTTGACAACATGCTTAATAGACTTACGCCCTAGTGCAAGCTCCCACACATAATCATGGGTATACCCTCCAAGGAGCCCGAGTGAGTTTGGCCAACGTCGATTCTAGGTACCTTGAAGACTTGCCCCTTCACAGTCACCTTGTGTAAGACCCTAAGAAGATAGGCCACTAAGGTTACCACCAACAACAATAAAGCCTCGAGGGATAGTCGACAGTCTGATCCACACGCAAGGGAAGAGTATCTAGCTCGAAATCAACTTGAGAGGCTTCCACTCATCATTGTGGGTATACCTTCACGTGACCCCCGTAATACGTGCAATCTCTACATTGATATCAACAAAGTAGGGTGAGTAACTTTGTCAATACCAATGTGACCTTGGGTTTGACCCTTGTGTGAGAAGGGATTCCCAGGACAAAATGTTGCAAATGGAATTTGACACTCCTTAACACAAGATGCTATTGTGTGTTTTATGCTTTGGAGAGTGTATCTCTCTGCCTTATTCCAAAGCTCTAGCCTAGCTAATGTTGGTGTAATAGAGTCCTAGAAAAGAGTTACTAGTTAAATTTTAAAATTTGCGCGATATTATTAAAGGCCGTTATTACTCAAAGGAGACGAAAAAGAAACTGATGTTGTGTGTGACTTTGACCGAACAATGTATAGATAGGAATGAAAAATATCAATTCTTGTTCGATGAATCCTATTTACGGGAGGGAAAGAGGAGTTTTCTGGAACATTCTTGAACTATGATATATAATCTTCTTTGAAAATACAATATCAACAAATCATGACCAATGCCAATTATCTATTCATTCTATTTCAACAATTGAATGCTGATATTTTCAAAAGTAAAAATCTCTTTTTAAAAAGAAAAATATTTTTTAATTTTCAATAGAAACTGCACAACAGTGGTGAAACTAAGAAAAACTAGCAACTAATGAAAAACAATATACAACAAAACCCAAACCAATCTTTCAATGAAGACAAACATAACAAGCAAAACAAACTAGTCCTTTCAAATGCACGAGGGAAACAATTTTCCAAGTAATGAGCAATTGAGAAAGAAAATTAATCCCAAATTTTAAACCGATCACCGACTCCCAACCAAACAAGCACTTGGATTTCAGGACTAGAGATTATATCCTTGTTGAGAAAAGGTCAATAGATAACAGTTGAGAAAAATGAACAAGAATAGATTTCAATTTCCGAAGACTAATCATTCACCAAATCTGAAGTGAAGAAACAATCAATCAATGGCCTAGGAAGTTCTTTTTCAGACACACATACAAATATGGGTATTTGGGCATACAAAAGACCTTAATCCCAAAATTTTGCAAAATGGGTTCACAGGCAAGAAGTAGTGTACAGTGTGAGAATGGAGCATTCTCGCAGGATGGTCACAAGCAGAGTGCAAGATGTTTGCACTGGACTGCACAGTAGAATGTCAAATCCAGTAGTTCTCACAGCAATTAAAAGGGTTCAGTGTGAGAATGATTGAAACTAAGCAAAGTTTGGGAAAAAGACAAAAAATTTGAAGGAACCTCTGGACCCAAAGAGTCTGTCAGGGTCTTCTCAAGACTCAGAGATTGATAGAAATGAAAATTGGTAAGGTAAGAGAAAATGGCCAAGGAAAAACACCAAAAATCACCAAAAAATGGGTTTCATCCCCAGTGGAGTCACCAATTTTGTTATCAGACTAATCGGTAGGTGCAGACACTAATAGATATCCCTAGATCCACTTAGATATAGAACAAAACAGGACAAGACATGACTCTTTCCCTAAGTTGCAATCATTGAATCTGCTAATAAGGAGGAATATGTGACATACCTTTATATCACTTCCTTAGGTCTCTGTTGCTCCCGCTTCGCTCCAGTGCTCTCGTGAGGTCATGTCCAAGACAACACAATATATCATTTCCTTAGGTCTTTGTTGCTCCTGCTTCACTCTGGTGCTCTCATGAGGTCAAGTCCAAGACAACAAAAACCAACCAAAGTGAAGATAGCAAAATATATTCAATGTCAACCTATGCATATGATCAAGGAATTACACAATAAAGTAAGAGCGACTTTATGGGAAAGGGACATGTCATTGTATCATATTAATTGAAAGTAGAAAATACAACCTAATCACCTTAATGTTGCAATCTTCCTTTCAATGACCCTTGGTTCCAACACACACACTTGCTCTGTACTTGCATGAAGAAGGTCCAATTCCTCTTGATAGACCAACTAGAGCCTTCAAGCCTCCATCTAAGCAGGGTTCTTCACACAATTCTTTCACCAATTCTTTATTCAATCTTGCTTAAAATTTTCCATGAGAAACCTTTCAATGTATAGGAGAGAGAGATGGTTACATGGATGAGGATGATCCCATAAAATCTGAGAAGTTAGTAAAATGACAACCATATGAATGGCAACTCATTTTCTATAAGATTCCCTTCTAGAACCCTTGAGACCTCTTCTCTTTTGTAGGCTTGAAAGCAGGTTCGCACCATATGTATGGAGAAAACTATGAGCAGTTCACACCCTAGGTGTAAGTAGCCTACGAGAATGAGGGATTCTCACACCCTAGGCCATGTGCAGCCTGCGAACTCACCTTAAAAATAAGTTTTTGGAAGGAGACAAGGGCCACTTTTCTTAGGAAAAAATTCCTTGTTGGGAGCCTGAATACACCATTGTTAATACATCACCAGAGTGACCAAAACCATGTGTAACAAGGTGGCATCTATCAATAACATGAGTGATACATTAGATGAGAGGTATGGATAAAAGAATACTAAAAACTCTACAAAAGACGTACAAAAAACAAAAATCCTAGTGTAGTATAGCTATGCTCAGGTATAAAAAAAACCCATTGATGGGTTCCTTGAGGGGATGGCCTTCGGGGGAGGCCAGGATGTATGCGCCTTTAGTGAGGCAATGTTGGATGATGTATGGTCCATGCCATATGGACTCAAATTTTCCATGTCCAAGGGTATCGTGAGTGATATCGTAAGAAAGGATGAGGTCTGCTTCGTTAAGTGAGTGAAGGTTGACATGACAATCAAAGGTGGCCTTTGATCATTTTTTGGCTACTTCATTGTTCTGTAATGAATATCGACAATCCTCATCCAGGGATTCTAAGTTTAGAAAACTCTTCTCTATTGGGGAAGTGTTGGCTAATATCTCAATAGTGGTGCATAAGGTGGGAATTTTTCACTCGATGGGAAGCATGGCCTCAACCCCATGGATGAGATGAAAAGGTGTGAAACCAGTGGCAATTTTGACTGATGTGCGATAAGCCCAAAGTGCAGAAAATAACTTATGATTCCAATTGGTATTATATGTGTTAACCATGCGTTGCAACATGGGTTTTAAGACCTTGTTAATTTCTTCTACCTGTCCATTCGACTGAGGGTAGTATTGTGAGGCAAACTCATGGGAGAAGCCTACCCAGAATGAGAGTTCCATGAAAATATCATTCTCGAAATGTTTCCCTTGATCAAAGACTAGTTGGAGTGGTACTCCAAAGCGAGATATGGCATGGTTAAAGAAAAAAATTGTTTCTATGTCAGCGGTGTTGTTGAAGCTAGGCATGGCTTCAGCCCACTTGGTAAAGTAATAAATTGCAATGATTATGTATTTATTTCCATTGTTGGATGTAGGGTTGTAAGTCATGAAGTCAGTGCCCCATTTACAAAAGGGACCAGTTGTGATGACTGGGTGTAGAAGAGTAGGTGGTGCACATGCTTTGTTGGCGTAAATATGGCATGTATCACATCATTTCATGGAATGGATGCAGTCGTGAAATAATGTAGGCCAAAAGTAACCTACGTGAATGATTTTTTGAGCGGTGGATAGCCCTAAGAGATGGCCTCCACAAGCGTCATTGTGGCAGTCGTTCAAGACTTTGTCAGCCTCATCAATAGTTAACCATTGATGGAGTATGGTGTCGACTCCTCACCGATATAATATGTCCCTAATGAGGAGGTAGTGAGGTTCCTAGTGACGAATACATCGACGATCATCTCTGGAGAGGTGGTTTCCAAATTTTTGTGTTCGGAGATAGACAAGAAGATCGCCATACCAAGGGTCATCTAAGAGGATAAAAAAAATATGTTCATCAAGGAGGTTGGTATTGACCGATGGACTGGTAGTGTCAGAGGGAAAAGCCATGATAAGTTTGGCGAGGATGAGATCTTTCTTTCTCTTGGGTGTTGAAAATTTGAGATCGTATTCCTGAAGGATGATGATCCATTGAGCAAATTTACCGTTAATTTGTCGACGACTGAGCAAGTATTGCATGGGGTTGGAATCTGCGATGACTTTGGTAGTTCGAAGAAGAATGTAATGGCGTAGTTTCTGGACTGAGAGGAAAACTGTGAGGGCTATCGTTTATTCATGATTGTACTTCAAGGGTGTTCTTGAAAGGTTTTTACTAATGTAGTAAATCACATGCTCATGGGTGTCATCCCCTATTTGGACAAGCACTCCTGCTACTGAAATAGCTTAGGCTGATATGTAGAGGAGATAATCATGGTTATAGTCAGGTGGACTAATCAATGGGGTGTTAGAGAGAGTTTCTTTGAGATCATCAAAAGTGGTTTGGGAATGTTTATCCCATTGAAATGGGATGTCGTGACAAAGTAAGCGAAGGAAGCCATGTGCACGAGTAGCATAATCTGGGACAAAGCATCGTAAAAAGTTGGCTTTGCCTTGAAGGATCTGTAGTTGGCATAAATTTTGTGGGGGTGGAATTTATATGATGGCTTGGACTTTGAGGGGGTCCACAGTAATGCCACATTGGGAACCTATGAAGCCAAGAAGGCACCTAGTAGTGATGTAGAATACGCACTTGAGGCGGTTCAAGTGGATATTGTACTAACGCCACCTGTGGAAGATGATTCATAGATCATTGAGATGTTGAGTGTGTTTCTTAGATCGAGCAGTGAGTTCATCTAAGTATGTAAGGATGGTATGAGACAGATAGTGAAAAACGCATGTCATGTCCCATTGGAAAGTGGCACCAGCATTCTTGAGGCTAAATGGCATGACACGATATGTAAAGGTGCCCCTCGTGACCTGTGAAATCATCGATTATTTGGTCGATGAAGAGTGTTGGAAAGTTGTCTTTGGGACATGCGTGATTGAGGTCACAGAAGTCCATACAGGCATGGATAGTGACCTATTTTTTATTAACAGGGACAGGGTTGGAGACCCATGATGTATAGGCTATGGGGTAAATGAACCCTGCAGCGCGTAGTTTGTCAATCTTAGCTTTGATGGCCACTACTTTGGATGGGTGTAGCGGTCACTATTTTTGGCAGATGAGTGTGATACCAAGCCAGGTGTCTATGCGATGTTTGATAATATAGGGATCAAGGCCAAGCATCTCTGTGTATGACTAGGTGAAAATGTCTCGGTATTCCTAGAAGAGGACTTTTTGGGCAGTGAGTTCTTCAGGAGAACATGCAGCACAAATGGTGATTTCCTTGATAATTCCAAATTTGATGGAAATATCTATTTTGATGGTTGGGGATATATTGGCCATATTTCCTTCCTCGAAAGTGTCGGGGGCAGGGATAGGGTTATTGAACCAATCTATATGCCCTGATGGGAGAAAATATTTGGTTTCGACTACGTATATGGGGTCTTGGTTAGGAGGTGTGAAGGCTTCCTGTGAAAGAAAGATTTCTCTATGGTCGATCACATCCCATGGAAAATCAGGGGTAGTTAACTCCTCTAGGATATCTTCATCACAATGAAACTAGTGTGAATATAGGGGATCGAGAGGAGTGACCTCGGTGACTATCACTGTGGCATTATATCCTTATAATAAATATGTAGGGGGATTGATGGAGGGGGATTGCGATGGTTCACTCAACATAAACCAAATATCCAGATATTGTGGTTTAAAAATGGTAGTCAAGCGTAAAATTTTCATCAGTAAATGAATTGGAGAATTGGGGGGATTTGGGGGTAAATCCTCATATAAATCATACAGGAACCATGGGGGAGAATTGAGTGCCTCAGTTTCTGGTGGGAAGATATGAACCATATCAATCGATGGGGTAAGGTTATTTATCGGGTTTGTTGGAGGAGCGGGGGTATGATTTTGAATAGGGGCTAGTTGACGACACCTATATTCAATGATCATAGTTCATTGATATGTGAAATGATCAAGTGATTCGCGTAGAGAGCAAGGACATACCATACATTCGTTGACTGAGGTTGTGACATGATGGATGTCAGTGATGGGAGTTAGGGTGGGTGTTTGCTGAAATATCTGGCATACAATTGTTAGTGTCTGTTAGAATTGAGGTAACGCTAGACAATGGTGTGTGTAATGGCCATATTCTGAACAGATGGCGCATGTGAATTTGGTTTGTAGTCCTTTGTTACTTATGTTATGTGAGATAGTGGTAATACTAGAGGAATAAAAGAGCGGAGGTGGTGCTCAAGGGAGTTGGATGAGATTACGTAACTCAAGGAGATATGGGAATTTGTTGGTGGGGTGTTTGTCTTTCTCGCATAGCACATAAGGAGGTTGGATGCGTGGGGGAAGTGGAGCTGTGGGATCCTTCTTCTTTGACCTACCCCCATCTATAGCAAGGGGATTAGTGAGTGGGGGTGTAGGGGGTATGGTGGGAGTGAGTATAGGAATATGCATTGGGATTCCTCCTGTTTGGGGAGGGAGGGATGGTTAAGGAACCATCTCGGGTGGATGTAAATACCAAACTAGGATTGCCAACACCATATTAGGAAGGGTAAGCATTACAACGACCTAGAAATCTTGTATACCTCATGGGGGGTAAAAGAAAGGGATTTGGGTAATGGCTTTGGGGATTGTTTCCCAAACTGGGATCTAGCCTTGTTGAAGATTAGGAATGGGTCAAGCTGAATTAGTTCCAGGGGATTCCTGAGGGAGAAGTTATGCAACTAGTGGGACGTCAGGGATGAAAGAGGCATTGGTGGAACGAAGGTTATTTTTAGTTTTCATTCCATTTGAGGATACAAAACATACTTGTGCTGAGGGATGGAGGAGTGATGGTGCTCTATGGTATGTCTCTAGCAGGGATGGGTCTTTGAAGATTCAGGGGCTCATCTTAATGAGTGGATAGGAATCATGATTAGTGTGGATAAAAGGGAGGATGTTATCGATGTTGGATGAAGGGTTAGGCTCGTAATGTGATACTTGATCGATGGTATTGATATTTCCATTATGGGGAAACATCATGGTTTAGAACATAGAAGAGGTGATGACCTTCATAGCATACATGTAGCTATGACCAAATAAGATATTGTAGTTGAGTAGGGCATCGATAACCTGAATGTCAATCAAAATGGTTTTTCCCCTGAGCTCGACGGGGACATTAGAAGAGTCCTTTGGGGGATGAGGGTCTTCCATCGTAGGGTCTTAAGGTAATGGAAGATGGTATGAGTTCGGGGGAACCAAGTTTCTGCCATACGGATTTGGACATGATATAGGTGGATGTGCCTTCATCAATGATGCATCGGTGAACTATAATGTTCTGAATTTTGACAGGGATTTGAAAAGAAATAAGAGTGGGGAGGCGAGGTTCTCCACTGTCAAGGTCAAATGTGATGAGTCAGGTATCGACAGGGTTGATTTATCCTAGGGAAAAAAGTAAGGACTTCTATTGGGTGGGACAAGTTTGAAGGACTTCTAAAACTAACATGGCAGCCGAAGATTGTGCCAAGTCATTGACCAAACTGTAATTATGAGCTACCCTAGCTTGAGGATTGTGGACATTCCTACGCAATGGGATGTGAGGAATATGAAGAGGGGTTTCAGTACTAGGGTGAGGAATTATGAGAGGGCGTTCGGTTGTGACTAGAATTTCTTCCGAGGTGGTGGGAGCAGATTCAAGGGGTGTGCTATACTGACGACTACGCATTTGTAGAAGGACTTCTTCCTCATTGGTAAAGAGGATAGTGTGATCGATAGAGGTGCCCATATTGGGATACTATCCCAACTGTGGTGGCGTAAGATGCATCTATGGTTGGGTATTTATCACCCCTTGGTGTGGGATGGGGTTTTGTAGTAA
>CBVK0100745378.1:0-10954 GCA_900067695.1 Picea abies | reverse complement strand
CAAAATACTTGTAGATCTTCTCAAAATCCTCCAAAGCGTTTCTTTTTATTATCCAATGGAAGAGGTTGTGACAACTAATTGCCACAAGCCCTTCAAGAACAAAACCAGTGAAGAAGTATGGCAATAATGAAAGAGATAGAGAGAATGGGATGGTGAGAAACTAGTAGCATAACAGTGCAATAATGAAAGGTGTGAAATGAGGGAGTAATAGGTCTCTTAAATAGCTTGAGAAGCTAAAGAGACCCCTCTTGAATCTTCAACATGTGTCAAACATCCAAGGGAAGACAACTCACATGAGAAAAACAATCAATGAGAGAAAAGGCTTTTAGGGTGAGGGGAATGGCAAGAAGAGGAGTTGGATAGGGAGAAAGCAAGGGAAAAGGAAGCGTATGAGCTAAGAGAATGCTCACGTACCAACTAAAAAGGAGTTGCATGCTTTCATGGGGGATGTTTCCAATTTCCACGGGCTTTAACCAATTCACAAAGGGAAGGGCGTGAGCTAGGAAGGGAAAGGCGCATGGAAGAGGGAAGGTGTGAGTTCAACGTGAGGATGGATAGGGAGGTGTGTGGAGTCCATACTCCAAGGAGTAAAGCGATTGGGTGAGGAATGGCATACATGGAGGATAAAGGTGAGGCCCCACTTTTTAGTTAGAACAATTTCCAATTTTGAGTTGAACGTTTCCTCATTTACGTGAGGTAAAGCGTGAGGTACGTGGGTTTGGTGGGGAGTGTGTAAAGCACACTCCTAATGTGGATGTGAATGGGTAAGGAGGGGCGTAGGATTAGGAGGTGGGGACCCACGACCCATTTATCAAAATAGTTTCTAAGTAAGAAGGGGAAATGCGTGAGGTTAGATGGCTGGCGTGAGGTAGGAGTGAGGCGTGAGGTTGGAGTGGGGGCGCACCTCATGAGGATGGGCCCAAAACTATTTTAAAAATGATTTATTAAATCATACATGGGAGAAGGGGACCCATTATTATATTAAAGGGTGAGTTTTCTTATTTAAAAGAAAGGGTACGTAAGCTTCATAAGCTTTATAAGAGGAATTAACTAAAACTTAATTTAAATTAAAAGTGGGTTTAAAAGGTGGGTGAAGGGTGTGGGTAGGTTAGGAAACGGTTAGGTGGGGTATCTCTCACATTATTGCCTTTCACTTCACTTAATTTGGTCCACTATTACACAAGTTACATTTTCCCATGTTCTGGGTTTGGCAATTAAAATTGTCGTTTTCCCGAAAAAACTCCTAAGCGGACAAAAAAAAACCTAGCAAAACTCGTCCGACTGAGTTGAAACTTGGTCCACGGGGGCAGGGGGTCTCATTAGCTTTCTTTTGAGTACAAATACCCCTATAGCAAATCTCGGGACCTAAGTTTTATATTAAATACTCAGAATTAATTAATTAATTCAGAACCTTAAAAAAAACCTAGCTATACTTGACGGAATTCCGCGAAATTTCGCGTGCTGTCTTACATGGTCATTTACAACATTCCTAAACACTAGCTACCTAGGAATAACTTCATTAGAATGCCTTTCGCCACTTTGGAGGATTTATTGGGTGGGAGTGAAAAACTCAAGGGAGATTAACCCGGCTGGTTAGGCCACATTAACCTCCTGAGGATAAAAAACACTCAGCGAAAGGAACTCTCCTAATGAGGAAACCCTAAGGCAACTGACTTAACATGATCCATGTAGACTTATTACAATATTAACCCACGCAGGGGTGCGGTAATACCGCTTACAAAATTTGTGCTGGTGGCAAAAATTGCCTAGTAGAACCAAACTGTCTTTGACATACTAGCATCTGAAGATGCGTTACTTCATGGCACATGGAGTTGACCCCCTAGTTGAATAGGCGGTCAACAGGGTCTACCCCCCTTGGCTTTCCTAGGAGTAAGCCTAGACGGAAGAGGTTCAAGTCAAAGTGACAGCGTGGGCTTTGAACCTAGGCATTGTGCCGCCAAGGACACACTAAGTGAGCAAGACTTAGCTCACGTTTGCAAGTGTGTATAAGGACGTCAACATCTTTGGCGCCGTTGCTGGGTATAAGTGATTTATCCTTGGTCAAAACGACTTAACTTATTTTTTTAAGAAATAAACAATAAAAACTTTAGTTCCTAAAATTCATTGAACTCGCATTGGTTGATTTTGTGTGGTTTCTTTCCAAGTGGCGACTCCATTGAAAAAATCTGTCAAGTATACTACTAGGCGCACTTCACAAGGAGTGTGTTGCCGTCCTAATGCACACTTGCAAACGTGAGTTAAGTCCTACTCACTTAGTGTGCCCTCGGAGACACAATGTCTAAGTTCCAGCCCACACTGTCACCTTGACCGGAACTTCTTCCATGTAGGCTTACTCCTAGGGAAGCCAAGGGGGGTAGTCCCTAGTTACTAAGTTAATTTTAGAGTTAAATGTTTTCTAGGAGTTAATTTTAATTGATTATAGGCTAAGGGGGGGAAACTAGCCTAGGATGACAAGCAGCAATGCAAGTGCAAGTCTAAGTCTAAATGAGAGTCAACCCTTTCCCTAAGTCAACTAGAGACTAGTGCCTAATGTTGGGCTATGGGGTCGACTATTTTTCAAGGGTGGTTTATTACAACAAGTATTACAATTAAATCAAACTAAACTACCCCAAACCAAGATTAGAATTATACAAAAGAATAATTAAGTGTTAGAAAGTTTATACAAGATTTACAAGTTATTTACCAAGATACATCAAATAGATACAAGACATACAAATGTAACAAGATATACAAGAGATAAAGATACAAGCAATTCACCCTAAGCCAAGCATGCCCCAAATGGCACTTACTCCATTTGGACTGCCTTCACTGGCCACTAATCACACAAGCACTCGAGAATCAAGAGAAGTAATGCCTCCCCAAGTGGGATGCTCAAAACTTCCTTGACTCACACCACAACAACAATTGATTAATGAGATAATAAACCAATGTGTCACATGAAAGATAAAGACAACTAGTTGCAAGAAAAGAGATATAGCAATGAGATTATCACAAAGTGTGTTTGCCTATCGATACATCTACTTCCCCCCAAACATACACAATGTGATCTATGCAACTAATGTACTTTCTGAAGTATTTTATTTCCCACCCCCTAAGTTAGATGTGTGTCTTAACTCCTGATTCCACCAAATAGTTGCCCGGTGCTCAAGATACTGGGGCTACGAGTCCCCAGCCTAGCTTCCAAGGTCAACCCGTCACTTCACCACAATAAGAAGTAGTCTGAGAGGGGATCTCCCCAACGAAATCACGGGACGGTCCCCCGCCACTTCCCCCTAGACTGTCCCTCTTACCCGTTTTAGATGATGGAAAGAGATGTAAAAGACCCCTAAAATGTTACTAAGTGTTGTTAGGACCCTCGGGTGGGTCTTTAAGATGTGTTGGGTGTGTTTTAAAGAGTTTTAGACACTTTTATTTTAGTTATTTAGCGAATGGCCGTGAGTAAATGTGTGTAAAACGAGTGCTTGAAAGAAAAAGATTATACCACCATCAACATGTAAAGATATATCCAAGTTATAGCACAAAGTTTAAACCACTAGATAAACATCACATGAAAGGATTATACAAGATATTGAACCATAAAACCATAAGCCATTCACATGTGAGATGCTAGCAATAGAAATGAAAGATTAAACTTTAAAGCACTTAGAAGGTTTAAACCATGAGTATGTGAGATGATATAAGTATGTTTGCAATAAGTTTAAAGTGTGAGAGCTTAAAAGATTAATGAGGCCGTGAGGTATTATATGTTAAACCATAAGCATTAACCCATAAGCATTACTTCATATGTATGTGCAAAGTGTAAGTGTTAAACCATAAAGAGTGTGTGATGTGCTATGCAATTAATGATAGGCCGTGAGCTTAGTTGAGTATGTGAGGCGTGGGCCTCAAGCAAATGGTTAGGCCGTGAGCTAAATAGGGCTCAAAAGTGCACTAGGCCGTGAGCTAATGATAGCTGGGCCGTGAGCTACTAAGTGGTGCTCCAAAATGTGTTTTAAAACTGCTTAAATGATCAACCAACACCACATATATTATGCTAAGTTATGTAATGAAAATAGTCTTAGAAATACTAATGAACTTAGCAATTGAGATCTCTAGAACATTACCAACTTCATATGCATCCAATACTAGCTAAATAACTTAAAAGATAATAGGTCTAAAACATTTGAATCACATCTAAGTTATCCAACCATTGAGCATGAAAAGAAAGAGCATATGAGAGATTAGGGAGAAACTAAACTTGTAGATGAAAGACTAACTAAGATATGATCAACTTCTAAGCAAGAAAAACACCACAAGTTTATTTCCTTTAAGGCCAAGGCGATTTTGGGGATGACTCCCCCAAGGTGCCGGCAAGTGAGGTTAACACTACTAAGGTGAACTTGCACAGAAAATGAGGGCTTTGAGTCTTATGTCCTTCACATACATGAAGAGACTAGACAGGCTGCTGGCCTACTCCCCAGGCAAGAACCATCTTAGTATTGCTAACAAACATTAAGTTTTATTTTATTTAACAAAAATGAAAGAACTTGGAAAGAGAACACCACTACAATGGTCAAGGTGGTGGCAAGCCTCCCGATTTTGACCAAAGAGGGTAGCTGATTTGTACAATAACAATTAAATGGAATAAAAACTATACTAAGTATTATATGAACAAAAGAATGACTAATTTAAGTTAGGTTTATTTTTGGATCCAAAAGACTTAGAAAAATTGCAGAAAACTTAGAGAAAGGAAATAGAAGAGAGGAGAGATGTTACCCAAACCGAAGAAGAGTAAGTTTGGAAGCCTCCTAGGTGTTGTATGCAGCTTATACCCTTAGAATATATCGCTGTCCTGCAAAAACAACAAGCAAAAGCTTGCTGGAAATGCTGCAAAAACACCAATATTTGTTACAGAAATTTTTGTGTATACACAAAAAATTTCCAGCAAAGTATTATGATATAAAAATTAAATTTTTTGACCTATCCAAGAGTTAGAAAGCTACAGAAAATGATAATGGAATGATAGCAATATCAGATGAAAAGAAAAGCAAAGGAGTTTAAGCAGGTTGTGGTTGTAATCTGCTCTAAAGTCTCCTCCACTCCACAACCTGTGAGACAATCTGCAACTCAAACACAAAGTAGATCTATAGCAGCATAGTATTGTGATTAATATAAAAAAACCTGAACTAATTCATGATCCAAATCCAACCATTCAATACATAAATCATCAACACTAATGTTTATTTGATTTACCTTAATAAATTAATTTACCAAGGAATGCTAGCATATAGAACAACAAAATGAGTAAGGAACAATATCACCTCATATGATCTTGATCACAAGACTAATCTCAATGATCCAAAATGTCCTCCAAAGCTTTCTTTATTCATCCAATATGGTAAAACCTTGGGCAACTAATTGCTCCAAGCATTCCAAGAGAAAGATGAATGAGTGTAGTGTAGCAAGAGCAAGAAAGATGACAAAAATTCGGTAGCATAACAGTAGCTCAAAGAATGGTGAGGAAAAGAGTTGAGGAGGGGTTGTATTTATACCTCAAGAGGCAAAGTGAAGGCACTTGGATGAACTCCAAGTGTCAAATCCACATCAAATGAGCAAATCTCAATGAGTGGGTACACCATCTAGGGTTTGAAAACTAGATCTATGGTGTAGAAAAATTTAGAAGGTGTTGGGATCAAGAAAAGAGGTGTGAGAGGCCTTGGGATTGATGCCAAGGAAGGTGAGAGGTCCAAATAATTTTTTAAAAAATTATTTGTGGAGTTTCTAGAAGAGGGGGGCGTAACTCCTCTTGGAGGGAGCAAAAAAAGTGTGAAAATGAATGAATGGAGGGGAATTGATGAGAAAAATTGAGTGGGATCATCCTAGGAGGTGATGTGGAAGTCAAAGGGAGTCATAACTCATGAGAGGGGGCCCCAAATAAGTCATAACAACCTCCACCAAGAAAAAACGTCACTTGCCCTAAGGGCCATGTTTTTTGAGTGTAAAAGGTGGGTAAGGGGTTAGAATAGGTTGGAAAAGGTTGGGTTAGGGTTTTGGTATGTCTAGGGGGGCGCACCACATGTGTGGATGCCTCTTTCCAAGTTTCAAGGAGTAAAACTAGAAATTAGTTAGTTGAGGGTCGAATTTCCCCTTAGGGCAAGGGAAAAAAGGGTGAAAAAGTGAATTAATAGGTTGAATTAAGTTGGGAAAAGGTTAGGATGGGTTTGGGTAGGTTAGGAGGGTCTAATTTGCTCATTGCCACCTTAACATCCACTCACTAACTCAAAATTACAATGTTTTTATGATATTTTAATAATATCATCTTAGCAATTAAAATTGTTGTTTTGCCCTAAACTGACTCTAAGTGGACTAAGACATAGTAAACTTAGTCTGACTGAGCTGAAACTTGGTCCATGGGTGTAGGGAGTGCTATTCCATTCATTTTGAGCACAAATACCCCTATCTTTCTCCCAAAGACGAAGTTTTTACAACATTAAGCTCAAAAAATAATTAATTAATTAAATTTTTAAAAATTTAATTAATTAAAAAAAACTACTCTAGACTCGACGAAATTCCGCGAAACTTTAGACACTGTCTAACATGGTCATTTACAATATTCCTAAGAGGTTACCAAGTGAATGAGACCATCAGAGCGCCTTCCACCACTTTGGAGGAAGTCATGTGGAGGGAAAAACTCAAGGGAAGTCGGCCAGGAGCTTGTCTGGTCGACAACCTGAGGATAAAAAACCCTCGATGAAAGGAACTCCCCTGACGACACATCCAAGGTACCTGACCTGACTATGATCCATGCAGACTTATTACATTATAAACCCACGCAGGGGTGCGGACATTTCGTTTACAAAAATTTTGTGCTGGGGTATCAGATACCCAAGTAGAACCATAACTGTCTTCAACATAGATGAATACTTCATGGCACATGAGTTGACCATCGTTGTTAAATGGGCAGTCAACAGAGTGATTTATTCTTTTCTTGAACCTGAAAAGGTCTATAGGAGGAGACTAAATCGCCTTGCTCTTAGAAGGCTACTTGAAAGTCTTGGAGAAGAAGCACTCACTGATATCCAATTCTTGTTCCAAACTAATAATCAACAAATTGTTAATAATCCCACTAATACTCCTAACGTAACCATGAGTATCTTTTTGAGACCTTTGAACTTTGCAGCAATCCAAGGGGCTCCTCACGACATTCCTGAAAAGGCCATTGATAAATTGCCAAGTTTTCAAGGGAATAATGTTGTCAGTGTCCACTCTCACATCCTCAACTTTCATCAGTGTGTCATGAAGGGTCATGATGAAGAGGATGTGCAAATGACTTTATTTGTGTACTCACTAGAGGGAGATGCTGTTGAATGGTTTACTGAATTTGATCTAAATAAATTTAGCACCCTTAATGAAATATTGGTTGAATTTAAGAAAAGATGGGGTGACCAAAAAGAAAACAGATTCCAATTAGCTGCCCTCACTTCTAGCCATAAGAAAGAAAATGAGACGGTGGAAGAATTTAACACTAAGTTCGATAACTTGGTAAAAAATCTCCATGCAGACATAAAGCCTTCAAAAGCTGCGATCTTGATTTATTATATGGAAGCTTTTGAAGGAGAAATGAGGTATGCCTTAAGGGACAAGGACCCTCAAGATCTGAAAACAACACAAGCTATGGATATAAAAATTGATAGGAATATGCAAGATGCTAGGAAGTCCAATATTCTTGGTTTTACTAGAGGATCTTCTTCTCAACCTTATGAGGAGAAGAAAAAGAATGTTGAAAATAAAAAATCCTCTAACGATGGCATGAAGGAACTCATTCAATTGATTAAACAAATGGAAATTAACCATGCCAATCAGATCAAGCAAATGGAAATCAACCAAGCAAATCAAATCACTGCCATACAAAACAGGTTGATAGCCATGGAAAGGGGTCAAGCTAGTAGGCCCCCACATAGGCCAAATGACAAATGGCCTAAGAAGTCCCCTCCCCAAGATCAAAGACCACCAAATCCATTTGAATCCACTAATTGGGTTGACCACCAGGCTATTCATTATTGTAGACCTTGTGAGAAATTCCATGATGAATCAACTTGCCAAGTCTTCCTTCACCTTTACGATGAGACGAGACCTTATGATTCTTCAAATGAACAAGTTAATATGTTTGGTAATGAGTTTAATGTTGGCATGTATGATTGGATGGATTCTGATGAACCTAATGGGGCAGTAGAAAACATGATTTGCATGGGTGATGTTGTGGTGGATAAGGCAACAGAAATGTTTGGTCCTAAGCCTACCCCACAACAAATAGCTGAAATGGCTAAATTTAAAGACATTGCCTATCAAAGGAATGGGAACAAAAGTCAAGATAGAAACCATGCAAACATTCCCAAGGTAGCTCCAACCCCCCCTAAGTCAAATGTGTATGCAAGTTCAAAAATAAATATTGACTTAGGAGGATTGTTAAGTAATGCGAAGATGTTGATGCTCGTGTCGGAAATAATGAGGATCCCGTCTCAGAGGGAAAAGTTGCTTAAAGCCATAGAATGTCCTTCTCAGAAAAGTATTGATGCTCCATCGACAAAAACTTATCAGGATGCACTAGTTATTCTACAAAATATGGATAGGGGGAATGAAAAGAATAGACCCTTTTACCTATCCTTGCTCATGAATGATTTTATTCTTCATAATTGTATGCTAGATTCAGGGGCTACCTCAAATGTTATGACTAAGAAAGTAATGGAACAATTAAACCTAAGAATATCTAGACCTTATCATAACATTTGTGCTATGGATAGCAAAACAATCGAGGTGCATGGTTTGATTAAGAGGTTACAAATACACTTAGCCGCTTTCCCTGATATCATGATTGAAATGGACATTGTTGTAATTGATGTGCCAGATACTTGGGGTATGTTGCTAAATAGAAAAACAACTGCAGATTTAGGTGGTAGTTTACAGATGGACTTAACTTATGCCACCATTCCAACTCCAAATGGTTTAGAGTTTAGATTGAATAGAGAGTTGGAAAGAAAATATCATGTGGAGGATCCTAGGAAAAGGGAAAATGAGATTGTTTTTCGGGAAGCAGAAATGGGATGTTATGAGATAGAGTATACTACGACATTTACCAAGATGGAACTTAATAGCAAACCCCCAAGCATTTGCAATGTTTGGGACCCCATGGATTCTTTTGATGGGATTTTTCTTGAGGAAAATTCGGATAAGACAGATAATAGTTTGCCTCCTTCAGAATTAAGAGTTGGATTTGCTAGTTGAAAATATGTTATCAGCTCAACCTTCATCAAAGGAATCAGTTAAATGTCAGAATAAGTCAAATGGATTCTCGACCCACACCCTCCTCACTTTTCAGCAATGGGGAAAGTAAAAGATAGAATAAGTAATGAAAATCTGATGGGAATTACTAAGGATGATAAGGTTAATATTGACAAAGTAAAGTACATCATCCCTAGTAAAAGGTATGCCAAGCCTTTTAAGGAAAGATTAAGTTCATAGACTTTGCACTTGGCACCTATGGAAAGCCATCAGAAATTTTTTAAGGGGAACTGCCCCAAGTGGCCTAAGGTTAGAAACCGAGATTCACATGAGAAAATCAGAAGTCAGCTTAAAGTGTATCAGTCTTCTAGCAACTCTTCTCAGCCAGTGGGACAACATGAAGTCAAACATGCTAGTGAGAGGACCCCTGCTTGAAGTATTTCTTCATGTAGCAACTTGGTGTCCAAAGGGGACACCCTTTGTAACGTATCTCTAACCTTTCTCCTTGTATTTCAATTTTGTATTGTTTCATTCATTGTGTTGATATGTACTTAGAATTATTTCTATATCATAGATTGATTTTGTAGTTATGATGTTGTACTTTAGTTATTTCATTTTGTAGATGTTGTTTATATCATTTATTTATTTCATTATGTATATGTATGCTTATGTTGGATATTGGTGAGCACCTTTTTGTAGATGCTGGATTCTCGTATGCTCTTCGTCCCATGTGAGAAGATCGAACACACGTCCCCATGTGGAGCCAGATGTTGACCGTCTATTCAACTAGGGGGTCAACTCCATGTACCATGAAGAGATGCATCATCAGATGCTAATATGTCGAAGATTATTTGGTTCTACTAGGCAATTTATGCCTCCAGCACACATTTTTGTAAACGAAATTTCCGCACCCCTGCGTGGATTAATAATTTAATAGGTCTACATGGGTCATAGTTAGGTCAGTTACCCTAGGGATTTATTCATTAGGAGAGTTCCTTTCACCGAGGGTTTTTTATCCTCAGGTTATTAATTGGGCTTTTCAACCTTATTAATTTTGCTTGAGTTTTTCCCTCCCACCATGCAATAATTCCTCCAAAGTGGTGAAAGGCATTCTAATGGAGTTGTCTTCTGGTAGCTATTGTTTAGGAATGATGTAAATGACCATGCATGACATCTTAGAAAGTTTCGCGGAATTCCGTTGAGTCTAGATAGGTTTTTCTTAATTAATTAAATTTAATTAAATTTTCCTAAGGCTGGAAGTTTAATTATTTAATTAATTAATTGTTTTTTAGCAAATATTGTAAAAACTAGATCCTTGGGCTTTTGCTAGGGGTATTTGTGCTCAAAAGAAATGGAATGAGACCCCCTACACCCTTGGACCAAGTTTCATCTTAGTCAGACAAATTTTTCTAGGTGTTTTTCCACCAGGAGTCTCAGTCAGTCAAAACAACAATTTTAATTGCTAAGTCATGACATAGGTAAAATGTCGTTTTTGTAATTTTGAGCTAATGGGTTAAAGTAAAGATGGATAAAGGGGAGAGAGATGATTCATAACCTACCCAACCCAACTCTTAACCTTTTCACGCCCCCTTACCCACTCACTCACTCATACCCTCATGCCCCCTAGGGGGATTTACACCCCCGTCACGTGGAAACCTTTGAAATGTCATTTGAA
>CBVK0100745377.1:0-10954 GCA_900067695.1 Picea abies | reverse complement strand
AAAGATCACATCTCATAACTTTGTCAGTCCATTCCCCCTGTTCACCTGTTACAAGTCCCTTCTCCATGATCACTTCCCAATCAACACCCGCAACGTCACCCGGTCATATTCGTCATTCATTGTTACCTGCCATCTCACACTCCAAAAGACCTGTTGGCCATTTATGACTGGCTAACTTATCTGTTAGCTTATTGATCTGTCCCCCGTGCCCAATGGGTATCCATTTGCTCAAAACCACTCTTTCTGTTCATTCTCCCATTTCTTACTTTGTCCTCACACCAGAGAAATTATCCTTGTCTTACCTTCGTTCCAGTCAGTCATCCAAAACCACATCCATCTCCACTAACATTTTGTTTCACTTGCATGTATTTTCACAGTGATGGTGCCAAAATCAAAGAAAGTAGAAGCCAAGGAAAATCCTTTCCTCCCGCCTCCTGTCAACCTCGATAGGATCCATTTGGCCAACAAAGATCATTTAATCACATACACCAGGTGTGAATTTGACTTCTCAGATTTGCAGTCATGGCTAAAATATGTTTTCTTAGATCGGAGCGATGAAATTGGGCTCTGGGAATCCAACCTTCCTCTGTATCTTTTTCCCCAAGTTCACCATTTCCCTGAATTTTCCCTCAAATGCCAGGCTCATTACATCCCCGACCAGAGAGCCATACTATATTCATCAAGAGAAACTATTTTCTTCATCACACTTGAGGCCATTGATCAGATGATGTAGATACCCATAACTGAATCTGCCTCCCCTTTCAATCTCGAAGTCATCACAGAGTTGTACCAGAAACTATCATTCCCTCAAAGAGCCTAGATTTTCGAGCTTTTCCTCCCTCAGGCTGCTCATCTCCCCAAGACAAATCCCTTGTACCCTTCCTCCCTGTTCTTAGTAAAGGGAAACCAAATTATGTCATCGCTCTGTGCTCTACTGGGTTATTTTTCTGACCAATGGGTGGATGATCCCATATTGGGTTTTCTATCCATTTTCTCCACAGAAGAAATACCCACCACGCAGTTTGACTATAGCACTTTCCTGGCGGATAATATTCACAAGAAGTTCTTAAATTTCTCTTTAGAAGGCATGTTCTGATATTCTTCAATACTGGCCTATATGTTCACTTTCTTTCAAGTGGACAGGTTCTCCTTTTCAATGTAGAAAATGGAAAAGGACGGGAAGCCGCAGGCGGTAATAACTTGGACTTCACTACTCAGACAAAATTCAACGGAGTTTAGTTTAAAATATTTTATCAAGTAGTTCTACCATCTTGTGGTGAGCATGCTCAGTGGCAGACCTGAACCAAGAATAAATGAGGAGATTCAGAGGATTTTACACCTCTCATACCTTGCAAAGACTGGAGACTGGTGCCTTTACCAAAATCACAATGAGATCAAAGTATATGGATGTGAGTTGGCTCCATACAAATTGCCCAAGTATCTACCTGTGAGGATATTTTCCCTAGAGTATATAAGTCAAATGATTAACTCAGATGACATACATTTTGTGTCTCTAAAAAAGAAACAGCAGCTTAGAATTAAAGGGCAAATAGGATCTTTCATTTGTAATAGCCGAGGCACCGGGGAGGAAGCAGACAGACTGTTGAAGGAAATAATTTTTTTTTTTAGTTTCATTTGGCACTATGATCCATGCGGGACAATTTATGAGATGAGGATTAAAAATAAAAATGTCCCATATGTTCATACACCCAAGCCTGAGATAGAGAAGTTCACAAATCAAACAAAATGGGAGTCGAACACTCTGGTTGAGATAGAATAACAGGACCCTTCGCTCATCATATCATAGACTACTACACCACAGGTTCCCAAGGAGAAGAGACCCAGGAAGGATACTTCACATTCCATCACCGAAGTCTCGGCTGAAGATTTCCAATTACACACCAAAAGGCCAAAAACCGGTCTCACACTTGACACGGCTGGTGAAAAGGAAATCTAATCCACTGCAACTATGAAATATGATTGGTCACATTTTAGCACAAGAAGCAAGTAGATCATGTCTACAGTTTTTCCTAAGAATCCCACGAATACTCCACTAGTCAACCAACTGAGTAAAGTAGGACCAAAGTTGAGTATTTTTTAGAAGTATGACCTGATCAAAAAGAAAAATCAGACGTTGACCAATAGTACATATGCTCAATTTTGGATACAGACATCAACGACACAAAATAGATTGTTGTCTACATTTGATACAGATAAGGGTAGAATGCACATGGTGTTTCTGCAGGCACAGGTGCCAGACCCAAAAGCAATCACTAATTACAAAAGGGAAAGATTCAAGTTTCATACTAGGGATGTACATCTTGTTGATCAAATGGATCTGCACAGGAAAACTGGGGAAATGATTTTCTCCATGTTGGAAAATGCTTCTATTGTAGCCACTAAATTACAGGTATCTCTGAGCAATGTCCAGACACAGCTAACATTAGAAAAGATATCATCCTTTGCAAAGGATAACAGAATTAAGACATTGGAAGAATTGGTCCTCAAGATCGGGTATGACCCCTCAAATGTGAAAGCAGCTGACGAGATGCTTAAAAATAAAAATGTTTATATAGCCTCTCTAAGAAAACAGTTGAAACTACCACCAACAAAATATGCACAGGCAAAGGAGATAGCTGAGATAGAAGGGGGAAAGGATGAGATGCTGAGATTGATTATGGAGCAGAATGCAATTTGAAAGAGATGGAATCAGAACTGGAAAGGTTATTGAAAGAGAAGGAACAATCAAATCCTATGGAAGTCATTCCATTGAGTGCAGTTCCACTCACAGGAGTAAGCACAACATCTACAGTGGGAACTCCCTCAGCAACTCCACTGACAGCTTTGGAGAAGACAGTAGAACTAGAAAAATCCATGGAAGAAATGAATTTGCAGGAGACAGAGATTAGCAGACTTAAAAAGGAGGTTGAGAACCTTTAGGAACTCAAGTCTTCTTACCAAACTAGTTACTCCAAGGAGAAACAAACATCAGACAAGCTCAAGTAGGAATTGCAACAACTTCAAAAGAAAACAGTGGTAGGAAAAACAGTTGCTGAGGTCAAGGAAAGTGTCTTGATGGATATCTCAAAATCCATAAATGAAATATGGCCTATGGTACAAATCATGTTCGAGAAGAATGAACTGGTGCAAAGAAGCAAGTAGGGGATTGAGAAAATAAGAGGAGAATTGGGAGAGATGCTTGTAGAAGCCATTGAGATCATTAAATTCCTGAATTCAAAAACCAGAGAAGAGTTAGAGGATTTGAAAATTGAATATAGGACAGAAACCATCCTTGAGGTCAAGAGGGTCCTGACCAAAAGAGGATTGATGCTACAACTGAAGGAAAAAGTCCAGGCTATGGACATAGGAGTGCAAAGATTTTTCAACAAAATTGAAGCTCTAAAGAAGAAAGGCCTCCCTGGCTTAAGGGTCATAAATGACAAGTTAATTGTTGAAATTACTAAGACAAATGAGAGGGGGTGTGAATCAGTTGTCATTGAGCTTAAACAATTTTAAGTCTATTAAAAAAATTATTAATATTTCTTCAAGTGATCATCAACAATATACAACATATGGACAGTAAAATTAAAGAGAATTAGTCACACATAAGGTATACACATAGACACATTTTCACGAGGAAACCCATAAAGGGAGAAAACCTCTTCTTCTTTGAAATGATAGGCAGTTTTTTAAGTTCTGTACATCATCTATAATTGTGCACCAATTCAATGTGAGGCTGCTACCTCTGTTTTACAAGCTGCAACTTGTTTGAGAGCACCAACTCTCTGGTTTCTCTAGCACCCACTAGAAGGAAGCACTAACTCCCTTAATGTTCCACCACCAACTGGATGGAAGCACCAACTTCCAATTACACAGGCTCCAACCTGTATAACAGAGAACACTTGTTCTCCCTTGCACCACCCTGCCACCCTGGTTTCTCTAGCTGCAACCAGATGGAAGCTACAACTTTCTATGTTCAAGCTCTCACTTGAACCTCTAAGGACAACAATCCTCCCGAGCACCTCCCAACATCCCTAGAATATGAATGAATAAATAAACAGTGAACTATGAAGATAAATCAATTCTTACCAATCTTTCTTTGTTCTGTAAATCTGGTCTTCTTCTAACTGTTCTGCAATTCTTCTCTTCCTCTGTCTGTTCAACAGGTCTTCTCTGCATCAACTTGTTCTGTCATTCTGCTCTGCTTCAACTTGTTTTGTTATTCTGCTCTGCTTCAAGTTTTCTTCATCATTTGTTACTCTTCTCTGAGTTTCATATTACACTGTGCATATTCTCAATCTCACCCTGCTCATTCTATGATTTTCCTTTTCTTATAGTTTCATTCATTTTTCATACAGAACAACCAGCATCACACAGTCTGTCTCATTTTCTTTTATACACACGCCCACGGCGGTTCCACTTCGCATTTCCTTAGGCAAAAGAAAGACAATTGTCTGAGCAACTAAAACACAAACTGATTTGCAATCATGAGTCTGTTTCACTAACAGATTCGTAACTGAGGAGTTAACTGTGAGAGAGAAGAGTAACCCTCCGATCTTTGTTCAAATTCACCTGCACCATTGGATTGGCTTCATGAGATCTTGCATTCATTTAGGCATTTCTGTGGACAAGATTAGCACCTCTAGCTTCTACCTCCATCTTCCATTGATGTGATCAATGGCTATGACCACGCACTTATGCATAAAGTGCTTTTGCGATTTCTTATTTCGTGAATTTCAACACTATGCTCCGTTGACCCCATGTCAGCGAAATTTTGATCGCTTGCCACATGTCCTATGATTCGATGGACCAGATCTGATCTTGATTCAACGGCTGCAATTGAATTGCGATTTCAACATTCTTGTTGCATTGCTTTCTTTGCCTCTCCATGTTGCAATTCGTGAAACTCTGATATGGAGTTAGATCAACGGTCCAGATCTGATATTGATTTAACGACTGAGATTGAATCACAATTTCGCATATCGCGATTTTGACATTCTTTTTGCATTGTTTTATTTGCCTCTCCATGTCACGATTCGTGAAACTCTGATATGGAGTTAGATCAACCGTCCAGGTCTGATCTTGATTTAATGACTGTGATTGAATCACGATTTCACATATCGCGATTTCGACATTCTTGATGTTCATTGTTTTTGTCACTTCAAAGTCTCGATCCACAAAACTCCGTAATGGGGTCGGATCAACGGTCCAAATCACATCTTGATCTGACAGCTCAGATTAAATCGTGATTTTGGATATCACGATTTCGAGATTCCTGTGGTTGATATTACTTGACATCTCCAACTCTCAATCTGTGAAACTTCGACATGGACTGGAATCAACGGTCTAGATTCAACCTTGATATGACGGCTCAGATTAAATCGCAATTTCGCATATCGCGATTTCGATATTCCTATGGTTGATATTACTTGACATCTCCAACTCTCGATCCGTGAAACTCCGACATGGACTGGAATCAACGGTCCAGATTCAACCTTGATCTGATGACTCAGATTAAATAGTGATTTCAAGAGGTTAGGGAAACCTATTCCTTTGACTCTCCAGTCAGCAAAATGATGATCTATCCCCACGTGTCCTACCCGTAAATGGATGGTCCTCCTTCTTTCGGAATTTTGTACGCCCGCTTCTCCTTGTACTTTAAAAAGCGTGAAGGTTCTCCTTGATCCAATGATGGTCGGGTCCTGCGCTTGGATCTAACGTCTAATATCTTTCCTCCTCTTCAGCACTCTTCTTGTCTACATTCAGATCTGATAGCCCTTATTCTTTTGGGAATTTTGAATGGGATCCAACGATCAGAAATGCTTCTCAAACTTTATGGGCCTTCAATCATTCGATCAATGTTGTGTTTCCTTTGATCATTCGATCTTCCTAAACTTATATTCTGTTTTCCTAATTGTGTTGCCTTCGATCATTCGATCTTCCTGAACTTATCTTCTGTTTTCCTGTCTGTTACAAACTTCTTGTACTCATTCCATCTTCATTGTTGTACTTGCCATCAATGACAAGCATTCGTTGTTTGTTAAATATTTTCCATTTGTTGTCTGTTAAATATTTGCCAACAATCTCTCCCTTTGGCATTGATGGCAACACAAGCACCCACTTGCATTCGAACTCGACTCTCCTTCCGAACTCTTTTCTCCCCCTTTGACATCAATGTCAAAGAAGAAACATTCTTTCGCTGATCTATTTCAAAACATACTCCCCCTGCTGACTATAAGCATCTTGGAAATACACCAGATATTCAATAAGTACTCCCCCTGACCAGGTGAACATATTATACACAAGAAATTATAACCACCAATTTTTGACGAAGATATCCAAAAGGGGTCACTGCTAGTGGTTTAGTAAAGATATCAGCCATTTGTTCTTTGGAAGGAATATAATTCAACTGAACAATTATGTTTGTAACTTGTTCTCTGAGAAAATGGTACTGTATTGGAATATGCTTAGTCTTGGAATGAAGAACAGGACTCTTGGAGACACTAATGGCACTGGTGTTATCACAATTAATTGGAATAGGATCATTGTAAGTTACCTTAATATTTGCAAGAGTTTGTATCATCCATAAAATTTGTGTGCAGCAAGTAGCAGCAGCAATGTATTCTGCCTTTGTAGTGGATAATGAAATGGATACTTTCTTTTTACTAAGCCATACAACTAATGAGTCACCCAGAAAGAATGCTCCTCCACTGGTGCTTTTTCTTTCATCAACATAGTTTTCCCAATCTGCATCTGAATAAGCAGTTAACTGGAAATTTTGATTTCTAGGATACCACACACCATAAGTCATTGTTCCCTTCAAGTATTTAAATATCCTTTTGACAGCTACCAAATGACTTTGTTTAGGAGTAGACTGAAAACGACCTACCATTCCAACAGCTTGCATTATATCAGGATGGGATGTTGCGATGTACAGAAGACTGCCTATCATAGAGCGATATGTCCTTTGATCAACATCAGGTGAGATATCATCTTTACTTAGCTTACAACCAACCACCATAGGTGTGCTAACTGTAGAGGAATCTTCCATCTGAAATTTCTTCAACATCTCTTTCAAATATTTTTCTTGAGAAATAAAAATTCCTGCAGAGCTTTGTTTTACTTGTAGGCCAAGAAAATATGACAGTTCTCCTATCATGGACATTTCAAATTCTGTTTGCATAGAATTAGAAAACCACTGGACAAATGATTCATTAGTACAGCCAAAAATAATATCATCTACATAAACCAAAACAACTAGTAAATTATCACCTTCAGACTTAATGTAAAGGTTACTGTCAACAGTACCTTTCTTGAACCCTTTTTCTTGTAGAAATTTGTCCATTTTATAATACCAAGCTTGTGGTTCTTGTTTTAGTCCATATAAGGCATTCTTCAGCTTACAAACATAATTAGGATTATCTATTAATGAGAATCCTTCAGGTTTCTCCATATATACTTCTTCCTCTAGATCTCCATTAAGAAATGTTGACTTAACATCCATCTGATAAACTTTGAAGTTCTTATGACATGAATAAGAAATAAACATTTTGATAGCTTCCAATCTTGCCACTGGTGCAAAAGTTTCATCAAAGTCCTGACCTTCAACTTGTGCATATACTTTACAGACCAATCTGGTTTTATTTCTAACAACTTGTCCTTTTTCATTCATTTTATTCTCGAACACCCATTTGGAACCTATTACATTCTTATCTTCAGGTCTAGGGACAAGCTCCCAAGTATTGTTCTTCTCAATCTGATCAAGCTCTTCATTCATTGCTCTAATCCAATTATCTTCCTGGCTAGCTTCCTCAAAAATTTTAGGTTCAGTCATAGATAAAAAGGAAACATGAGATTGTTCTGAGTCTTTAATCAATTTCCTTCTTGTCTGAACTCCTTCATTTATATCCCCAATTATCTGATTTTCATGGTGATTCTTTCTAATAATTCTGAGAGGTGATTTTTGCTTCTTTTTGCTTATTTGTGTCAGTTTGAATATTTGTATCTTCATCTGATCCAGACTCTTCTCTTTCTGATCCTTGGACCTGTTCATATTCATCTTCAACTATATCTTTTATTCTTGGTTCATCACTGCTTACATTTCTGACTGGGATTTCTTCATTAACTTTTATATCTATACAATAAACTAGTTTTTGCAGTCTCTTATTGTATCATATGTACCCTTTACTATTTGTATCATAACCCAAGAAGATACCTTCATCATCCCGGTCATCATATTTGCCAATATTTTCATCATTGTTCTTGATATAACATTTACTCCTGAAAACTTTAAAATGCTTGATTGAAGCAGGTCTTCCAAACCAAAGTTCATAAGGGGTCTTGTCACTGTGTGGTATGAGATGAGCTTTGTTAAGGATATGAACAGCTGTATGAATTGCTTCCACCCAATATGTCTAAGGTATGTTCCTTTCATTCATCATTGATCTTGCCATTTGTTGTACTGACCTATTCTGCCTCTCAACAACTCCATTTTGCTATGGAGTCCTTGGAATTTTGTACTCTCTTTTGATCCCATGCTTATCACAGAATTCTTTGAAGTTCCCTGAACTAAACTCTCCTCCTCTATTAGACCTTACTGCCTTTAATCTTTTTCCTGTTTGATTCTCAGTCAGAGCCTTAAATACTTTGAATTTTTCAAATGCTTCATATTTTTCTTTCAAAAAGGAAACCCAAGTTAGTCTAGAATAGTCATCAATAATCAACATAAAGTAATTTTCTTTTCCTGTACCTTCTTTCCTTGATGGACCACATAGATCCATATGTACTAACTGGAGAGGTTTTTCTGTTGAGGGAAAGTTTTTAGATTTGAACTAAGTGCGAGTAAGCTTTCCTATCTGACAGGATTTACAAACAGATTCATATGGCTTTGATATCTTCGGAAGATCTTTTACTGCCCCATTGTTTTTGAGTTTGATTATGTGATCAAAATTTAGGTGACCAAGTCTCCTATTCCACAACCAACTTTCATCATATTTGCTTAAGTGGCATTCTTCTTCTTCTTCTTTTAAAACATAGACATTGTTTTCTTTTCTTATACCTTTTGCAACTAGCTGACCTGAATCCACAGTTTTTATTCTACAGTCTTTAGAGGTAAAAACAACTTCACACCCTCGGTCACAGACTTGACTAACACTAAACAAATTATGTTTCAAATCTTCTACAAACAACACATCTTGAGCTTTTCTTTTTCCGTTACAAAAACTTACAATTCCTTTACCCTTTATCTTTCCTGGTGCATCATTTCCAAAAGTTACATTCCCTGATTTTCTATCACTTAGAGTTAGAAACTTACTTCTGTCTCCAGTCATGTGTTTGGAGCATCCACTGTCAATATACTAGGGATTCTTTTTCCTTTGGGCTGATAGCACTAGTCTGCACTTGTCATCTACTTTCTTCTTCCAAACTTTGACATTTTCAGTAGTGGGGATCAAATCTGAATTGTATTTCATTAAGCAATAGTCTGCAGCTTTATGACCATAATTATGAAAGTTGTAACATTCTGGTTCACTGAATAATAGATCATAACGATTGTTATGCACATATCTGTTGTTGTGTTTCACCTGTGTCCTTCTCCCAGTCATCACATGATTTATAATCTGTGATTGTTTTTTGCTTGGCTGTCTCAATCTTTGTTGTGGAAGATAGTTATTCATTGAATATCTTGATTGTTCATATCTAAATATTAAAGAATAGTTTATAGCTTTGTGACCAAAATTAGAGCAGAGAAAACAATAACCATAGAAAAAATCTGTGTACCTTGAAAAAATCTGTCTTCTTTGAGGAGGTCGACTTCTGTCATGGCAATAATCTTTCTGGTCTACAAATTCAGTTCTGGGGATTTTTCTTTCATTTCTTCTTGGTGGCTGATTTTCCTTCTTTGTTTCTGCAGAGTGATTGTTGTCAATGTTTGAGGATTTGACAAACTTGATAGATTCTGTATTACTTGGATGATCACTACTTGATCCTTCTTCATATCCCAATCCAGCTTTCAACTTTGAATTTCTTTGTTGATTTAGAATGGAGGTTAATTCTTTTGAGGCTTTAATACTTGGCAGATTTTGATGATACAATCCTTTAAATTTCTCCATTTCTTTTCTAGTTATTACTATCTCTTCTTCTAAGGCTTCACACCTAACTTTCTTCTCTGACAATTGTTGTTTCAGTATGTCTTCTATTTTCTTTGCCTCTTCTAATTCCACTTTCAGCAGAGCAAAGTCTTCATCAGGTTTTTGACTGTCTTTCTCGAACTGTGTCAACAATTGTTTTTGCTTTATGTTCTTAGTTCTGAGTCTATCAATTTCTTCTAGTGCACTGATCAGTTCTCCTTCCAAATCAACCACAACTTCTTCATCATTATCATCACTGCCTATGATTTTATTATCATAATCCTCCTTGGCCATAAGCATGAAGTCATTTTCCTTATCTTCACAGGATGAGTCACTATTGGTGTCTTATGAGGAATTGTCATTATTTGCAACCAAACTTTTCTTCTTATTATATTTCTTGTATTTGTACTTCTTTTCATCATCAGAGTTCTGGTCCTTTTTCTGATGGGGACACTTAGATGAAAAATGACCTATCTTACCATAGTTAAATCATTTGAAGGAAAACTTCCCTTGATATTTTCCTGACCCTTTCTTTAACCTTCTCACAAATTTTGCCTCAATATCATCTAATTCTGAATCAGCATTATTGTCTGCTTTAAAAGATGCTTCTCTAGTACTGGATTTATCTTTGTTAATTATCATTTCATATGCAGTTAGAGTTCCTAGAAGTTGATCAATGGACAGAGTTTTAAGATCATTTAATTCTTCTATTGCAGAGACTTTTGGATTAAATTTATCAGGCAAAGATCTTAAAATCTTTTGAACTAAGAGTGAGTCATCAAACTTCTCACCAAGACCCTTCATGGCATTTACAAGTTCTTCAACTC
>CBVK0100745376.1:0-10954 GCA_900067695.1 Picea abies | reverse complement strand
CTCTTCCGATCTCACAGTGGTAGCTCAACCTTGCAAGGTGAGTTGGGAGCTAGATTTTTCTCTGGTTTTGGTGTGCGTGGCCCCTTTGTGGCTCGAGGGGCTTAGGGGGAAGAAGAGTACCCCTAGTGTTGGTTGGGAGGTATCGGTGAGGTCTCAGCGGTTAGCAAGCGGGAGCGAGGAGGATCGCTAGATGCCGAAGAACATATCCAAACCCAGTTTCATTGGTGACGGTAATTCGATAAGTTAAATGGTACTAGGTTGATAGCATGTGTATGGTTTGATTTTTGCAATTATGATGTCTCCTTGTTTTTGCCTTGGATCTAGTTGTAATAAGAATTATTTATGTAGTTGATGTCGCTTTATTCCACTAGGGACCCAATTGTAATAAGGATTATTATGTAGTTGATGTCGTTTTATTTCGCAATGGACCTAATTGTAATAAGGATGATATATGTAAATTGATGTCTCTTATTTTAGAATGAGGAAATTGTAAAAGATTGAGTTGTATGTATCTTCAGTTTGGAATCTATTGTCACTGTACTATATCTCTTTCTTCATTTGGAAAGCTTCTGGGTGCTGGAAATTAGTATAAGAATGGTTGATAATAGATGTCATGTATGAGACGTTCCCAAGATCTAGTGCGCCCTCATCCTTAGCGATAATGAATAGGTCTTCAGCTCGCCATTTGCAGTAAATATACTTAAATTATAATAATATCGAGGACTGTGATATGTTTAGAATGTACAATATGCATCCTTCTGTTTGGAACTGAGTAAGAATAAAACTCTCCCTTTTTAAAGTAGGTTATCTTTATTTTCAAAGCAAAGGTAAGCGAACATGAAAGAACATACCTTATCCCTTCTAAAATTTTAGTGTTTTGTTGAAATAATGTTTTGAACATTTGTTATTTTATATTTTTAAATCCTCAAAATATATTTTAAATTGTGGTTGAGTTTTAAGAAAATCTTATATTATCATGTCTCTTCCTACCTTGATTCATGACTCAAATGCTTACGAAGATCACAGAGTCTATTGGTGGCGATCATAAACTTGTGGCATATCTGCTCTCATGCTCGGAGTAACCGATTACCCAGAAACACATGAGATTATGGAATTTCTTCGAAAATGGCTCGAGCATGCATTTGACTTATCGCACTCAACGAATAGTGTCTAGGTAGCTAAAATCGATTCGGTACTGAACTGATATACTTGGTTTTTATTCATTGTACGGTGAAGGTGTTGCCGAAGCTGTAGTTGGCAGAACCTATCAATAATTTTATATATAAAGAAGGATGAATCCCTTTTCATAGGCTTAGAAATCTGTTGTGGCAAGAGAAAGGAGTGTAAGCCAATGATCTGTCACTCCCAGAAAACCAAAAGGAAAATCAATTCCTTAGCTCCTCAACCATTGGATTTGATTGTGAGCATCCTCCTTGGATGGCAACGATTTTAACTGTGATTTATCCCTTCATAACAGTTTCTCCTTCGCTTCCTTAGCACTCACTTGGAGCCTATTCTCGAATGTTGACAACAACCTCTCATGGGCGATTAATGGAGACTAAGCGTTGGTTTCATTTGGGGTATCCAATCGATGTTTGTGCCCTTCCCTAGAGAAATTCCAGTAGCCTGGCTTCCACCAGTGCGTGCCTCTCCTCGGCCTACTTGCCCGACACTTAATGCCTACCATCTTACTGCATGTTAAGCTGCACCTGGGTAGCTGAACAACCGCCCCTTCAAAAACAGAGTTAATTATTACCCAGTGAGTCAAAGGACCGTGTTGCCCTCGATTTTTAAAAGAATGGTAGTTTTAACTTAATATTGGTTAATTCGGCATTACTCCCTCCATGAATTCGGGCTTAATGCCAAATATTCTCTTGGCGATTTTCCCAGTGAAGGTAGCACCCTTGCTTTCCCTTTTTGGGCATTGTCTTACCCGACGCTCAGCTGGCAGACCCTCCCCTAATCTCTTTGTTCCTTGATCTGCATGTACACAAACTTAATTTCTATGTCAGATAGAATTTGTTTTCCGGATAAAAATAGAATTTATATATAAACATAAAGTAAATTAGAAAGATCCCCATGTACACCGCAATGTTTTACTGATCAGATAGAAATCGTTTTATTGATAAAAATAGAAATTACATCTAACAAAATTTAAAATAGAATGATCCACACAAATTTCGTTTTACTGTTACAATAGAATTTGTTTTACTGTTGATTAGAATTTATTTAAATAATATCTATAATGGATAACTACCTCATCTTATGTGGTAGATCATTATAAATTTAAATGCTACATTAGACTAGACAGGAATAGCTATCTATTTTTTTATGTTTTTATTTTTATTTTTCAATTATAAGTTGGGGAAATTTTAGTGATACTTGAGGTATACAAAAGTGTTGGAAGGCCCATACATATTAGGTATACCCCTTAGATAAATCACAGTTATTCTAGACCTTAATTTCTTAAGGATCGCCTTGAAGTTGCTAGGACTCTTGGATTGCAGCGTCTAATCCAGTCTCGAGTAGAGGTTAGTTACTGGCACTTGAGTAGTTCCTTATGAATTGTATTTATTTCTGAATTGGGTTAATCAGCAAATTGGAAGGGATATGGATTATTGTTAACTTGATGATTCGATTAAAGTATATGCCTGGAAAAGAGTGGGATTTTGATTACTCCTTAGTTAGATTGAATGCGCGCCTTGGTAACTATATGGATTTGTGATCTTTAGGAATTCAGGCATGGTGCATGATTTGCACATGATGTAATGAATGTTAGTTATACATGTTAGGATTCTTGAGCACCAAGAATTTATGTTAGAGAATGATTCTATGTATGTGATCAGAATTTTCGTTTGAACGATGTGAACAATCATTTATCTGGTGCCTTCTCTTAGGCAGTCCTATGATGGATTAGTGTTTTCACTTCTTGCACAACTGAATTTTAAATGAATGTACAATGGCATGACCTTTTATACTTATTGTGCAATGAATTCTAATGTTTTGAATGATGGTTTAGAATTAAGTCTTCTTGCACCGAATGAATGTATTATGACAGATGTTGCAGTATGATCTCCTCATGATAGATTAACTGCGCGCAATGATCGATAAGTGATTATGTTAATCGGGCAATGGATCATGTGCTTACCTTGATATTGATCCTTTATTTACCTAATGTATCAAAGAAAAATGGAGATTTTCCAAATGTACGTCGCTTTGTGGTCATAACGGCGGGGGTCGTTACAGTTTGTACAATGTTTTTCTTAAGGTTACCATCGTTTTTGCCATGTGTTGTGTCAAATGATATTTTGTATTTCTAGATGGAACAATTGTTGTTTGTATTAATCTACGTGCAACACTGACATCTTTTTTTCAATATTTTCCAAAAGATTTTAATGCGCTAGTTATATTCTCAAAGACATCATGTTTCACCTTTGTATCTTTTGTCGACTTTTGAATACCCAATAATGATGTAGCTTCTTTTAATTTTTTTGACCTTATTAGACCTTTCAAAAGTTGAGCTTGTGTTGTTGTGGATTCATCTTTGAAAAAGGTATTATACATATTCTTAACATGATATCTTATAATATGGTCAAGTTTTTTCTCCCCAAATTTGTAAGTATCAACAGTTTTTAACATTTCATCATCAATGTTGATATCTCCTGCATATTTCAATTTAACTTATATTAAAAAAATAAGTCAAATCATAAATTAACTAAAATATACAAGTGTTTATTTTGTATTATCTAAATTTATGTACATACCTGTAGGTGATTCGTCTTCTGCTTCAATTTCGGTTTCAACGAATTCATCGATGTTATGAGGCAAATATGTTTTTGTTTTTTGAAAAATATTGTATTCAAATTGCAATCAATTATATTAAAAAATAATTTAAATTTAAATTCTAAACTTAATCTAGACAATATGTATGCATTCCTGGTTGGACTTCTTCTTGTTGAAAATTAGCGTGCAAATCTCTATTTACATCATCATCATTTCTTACTTCAATATTTTCACGTTCTCGTTTCTTTCTCCAATAACGCTCTTTCACTTGTTTATTATGGTGAGTTTCATCTCGAGTGCGATCATATTTTCTCTTACACAAAATTTTGTTGACCATGATTATTCAATCTATAAAAATTTTTTAAAAAATCAACATTTTATAACATGAAATAAAATTTCAAACCTCAAATATTATAGTTCAAAAACATTTTTTCAAAAGAAATAAAAAAATGGATTTAATAATCATAATGTAAAAGATTTGGAAAAAAATGCTCAATAAACCAAAATGCTTTAAAACAAAATGTGCATTAAAAGTAGATTTTAAAGAAAACTTAAAAAAACCTTTGATCTTCAAAAACTTTTGTTTAAAAAAAACTTCATTGTGACAAAAATTATTCAAAAATAATAGCAAGAATTTGATAGGAATTGTTTAAAAAAACTTACTTTCAAAAAAATTATCTTTGATATAGTAAGGAATTGCTTATGAAAATGTTCAGCTTGAAAATAATGTTCAATAAATCCTTCATTATATAAATTGTTGCTCCAATAAAAACAACAAAAACCTTGTTACAAACAGCGAAAAAGTTGCTCCAAATAGTGAAAAAGTTGCTCCAAACGTCTCTTTAGTGGATCCACATAAGTGAAAATATGAAGTGAAGGAATGAATTGTGTAAAAGAAGTTCGGTCGAAAACATATTTATATGATTTCACACCAAATGATGTGTCCCTTCGTTTCTTTCTCTTTAGTGGCTCCACATAAGTGAAAATATGAAGTGAGGGAATGAATTGTGCAAACGAAGTTTGGATGAAAGCATATTTATATGATTTCACACCAAACAATACGCCAAATGATGTGTCCCTTCATTTCTTTTAAGCTGACGGAATTTTGACACCACCTTTTCGGCCGAAAACATAACTTTTCAACCGAAAGATTGAAAGTCCTTTTATTTCTTACGACTTACATTAGAAAATATCTTTTGGCTGAAAAATTAATTTTTTCGGCAAAAATATTTGTTCGGCTGAAAACCTGCAAATGGGATAGTTTACATAAAACTCTTAATTCTCTCTAAATTACTTCAACTTTGGAGGTAGCAAACTCCTGCAAATACAAAGAATTTAGTTTCAAAACTGATACCAACATTTTTAGAATTGAATCTACTTTCATTTGATATAATTCATATTCATTTTCATTGTTTTTAGCTAATTTTAATTAACTTTTCAAAAAAAATCATTGCATAATATTTTTAGGTGACATTATGTTTCACTGAAATGAAAAATCCATATCAGTACAAATGCACAGTGGAAAATTATGGAAAATATATATTAATAAGATTTAGATTGTCCTCTTCAAAAGGGTGTTTTTAGATTTTACTTTTTTGTAAAAATTAGGAAAATTACATGACGGGTAAATCAATGTGTTTAAAATATGCAACTTTTTCAGATTGGTCAACTTCAAAAAATTGTAGAGATTATAATATTCATCCATTAGATTCAAAACTATAGTCAACATAAAATAGAGTCTCTTTATATTGTTGTAGCATATTTCGTTTGTAAAAAAAAAAGTTTAATAATGGATACATTGTTGGGGAAAAACATAACTCATTATCATTCGATTCTTTTTTAAAGAACATGTTGTCAAACAATTGCTAAGTTTACATATAATATATCAATAAATGAATTTTGAAAAATGGTCAATAGAAAGCTAACAAAATTCTTGACAAGTTTTGTTTTTACTATAAAGTGAAATTCTAAATAAAAAAATTACTTTTCTTTACCGGAAGTTGATAAATTTTTGAAAATATAATATTTCTTTCTAAAAAAACAAGCAAAATAAACACCCACATACATTATTTTACCCATGGTACTAGCTTTGTTACCATGTTGGAGAATTAGAGGATTAGGTAGATTAGAGAGATAGTATTCCAAGATATATATGGTGTCTAAATACACCATTACAACACTTATACCCAACGAACAATAGATCAACATACAAAGAAATGTAAGAAACCAATGGATTTCAGTACAAAACACATGATTCATTACAAACTTAGATAAACCCATAGGGCCAGATTAGATAGCACCAAGATGTAACCAACTCCCTTGAAGTGAGGAAGACAAGGTCCACATAGATTGGTTAGAGCATAACGGCCTCCTTTATTTCTATTTTGTTCTATGCCCCAATCGATTGTTTTGTTCCAATTGCCCAACCAATCAAATATTTAGTCAGTCTCCTAGTTGACTTATCAATTGACCTCCCAATAGAACATTCAATTGACCTCCTAATCAACACTTCTAGTCAACCACCAACCGACTATCTCTAGAAGATCCAAAGGTTTGATGAACTACTAAAGCATGTCGTTCCAAGAATGTTGTTACCATTTCAATTCTTGACGTCCCTAGTGCAACAACCATAATTGTAATTTCACTACAAGCAACTCAGATATTGATTTTTATAGATTTCCCAAACAAAGAGAATTATTTCGCTACAATATTCCATACACTCTCATGCATTTTCATGTTTAATATCTCAAAAACCCAACAACTTTGTTGCCTCTGTTAATTTTGTGTTTAATCTACCAGTCTGTGTAAGATTTAATCCTATGTGATAATTTATTTTTACTCAAAACTTTGTTTAATTTTATTACCAACATGTTTTGTCACTATCCAATAAGAAATCAAGTCCCTAAAATTATTCATTTCTACTTTCATCCAAATTCGTTGAAACTTTTCCACCCTTTTGGAAACCACTACAACTTCCAATTTTTTTAAACTAGAGAGGGGATTGGTTCCTGCAATGGATGGTCAGATTCCAGTATAATCTAATCAATTTTGTATGTGTACTTAAAAAACATGTGTTAAAATATTAAAAAAAAAATAGTGATATGTAAATTATAAAGTGAAATATAAATCAAGACTATGAGCATGTAGTATCCATTTGGAAAACATAGTTACAAATTATTGTTTTCCCCTTAATCTATTGCCCTAAAGACTCTCTAATTAGATGCACCAAATGTTGGCCATTAGATTGGCCTAAATGTGGACAAATGGGTTGGTATATACACTCACCAATGATGTATATACTATAATCCATACATTTTCTAGTGGGTTTGGTTCTTCATACATCCAACATCACTTACATTTTCTATTGGATTTTGCTATTCATGCACAACATTGTCATGTTCTCTCAATTTTTCTTATCTCTTTCCCATTCTCTATTTAGCCTTCTCTCACACTTCATCGTCATTAATTTATTTATAATAATACTTTTTTGTACATGTTTTCCTTGTTCCACAGCTCTATTGCTAAATTAATAGCTTTACTATATAGTTTTTAGAAACTTTAGCATAAAGTTTGTCAACTTAGCATAAAGCATGCAAGTATATTTTCAGGTAATTTTTTGAGTTTTTTTTAGCATAAAGCATGTGAATTATGTCATGTACTTTTTTGAGATTTTTAAGCATAAAGCATGTGAATTATGCCATGTACGTTTTTGAGTTTTTTAGCATAAAGCATGTGAATTGTGTCATTGGTTGAGTTATTGTAAATCCTTGATCAAGTTCAATCCCTCAATCGAGGTCCATACCTTGATCAAGGTAAATCATTGATCAAGTATTTGACATTAACCCAACAAGACTTCGATCGAGAGTTAAATTTAATCTGTAATCCAGGATCTTTCAAATTCCATCTTAAGCTCTCAATAGAAGTTAAAATAAACCATTGAAAGAGATGAAAGGATTTCACCACTTGAAATTATAGTTGAAAAAAGGAGGCAAGATTCATAACTTGTAAAGCCTCTAGAAAGGGTTTAAAAGTTAAAATTTATGAATCTTACCCCCTTTCTATAGGATTTTCCCATGACTGCAATTTCCAAGGGGTAAAATCCTCTCATCTCTTTCATGCAAGGTTGCGGGGATTCATCATTGAATCCTCTATCCAATATCATAAATTTTTTGCATTTTTTTTCTCATATTATATTTTTAATTTAATTTTTCCCAAAACTTATAAACTGAGTTTTTCCCCATTAGTAAAAGCCCCTAGAAAAAAATTACAATATCTTAAAAATTACATGACCAAAAAATTAGAAAAATTATTTGGGATACCCATAGATATTTAATCTTTAAAGGGGTATTTCTACTTTATTTTTTTACTATATAAACAAAAGAAAAAAAATGTGATAAACAAGAGAATAAATTTTATTTCAAATGCAAAGGTGTATAGATTCCAATTCAAAGATTTATTAGTCAGGTTAACAAAAATGGAAATACATTTTTTCAAAAAATAAAAAATTAAAATATTTAAAGAGCATCCATTTGAAGAGAATCCAAGGAAGAATATCAAGTACAAGTGTGCAAAAGAGATATGAGATGCGCAAGAGGAGTTAGGGAGCATTCTTGGGGTCTAAAGGTGTGCAAGATGATTTTTCTTGGAGTTTTAAGGGTGCTCTATGAGGGACTAAGGTCTATGATGTTGCAAAGTGCATTATTTTTAGGTTGAGATGTTGCAATGTCGAATTATATTCTGGGAATGATGCTAAGAAGTTCACTAGGGTATGAACGCTAAATATGACTAGGGTTTGAAGCTATGTCTGGGGTATGAAGCAAGGATAGGCGTTGGAACATGAATGATCTGAAAATACCAAATGAGTTATTATACTAACTTGATCCTTAAATATCAACAAACTCTGATACTAATTCATCCCAAAGAATCCTTAGATGTCAATATACATACACATCCGACCAGTTTCGAGAAATTGAAGATAAATTTACTATTTGCAAAATATCATGTGAATGTCTTACTTATCCATAAAATTCCTTAATACTGATGAATAACTTGAAATGTAAATGAGATGAAATGGAAGAAAATAAAAGAACTCAAATACATATGTAAATGGCATACTTCATTGCATCTTCAAAGTCCCTTTAAATAGAATGATTATTCTTCATCATCTCAAAATTCCAAAATTACATTACAATATAGGCTTACAAAAACACAATTTTGAAGACACTCCAAAAATCCTCTTCTCAAATGTAGAAATGGAGTACATCGTTGAATTCCTAGTGAAACATCGTGCAAAATTGATATAAAATCGGCCAAATTCTGAACAGGGGCTGAAAAAGATTTGTTTACATGTATAACGAGACTATGGGTCTCATACATGACAAAATGATACAATACTTTTACAGATAACCTATGATTAAAAAATAGACTAAAAATTCATAATCCTTGCAGAAAAATGAATCCAATGAGTATAAATTTGACTACCTTTGGAAAAAAAATCTTATGGCGCAAAAAACAAGACAATGCCAAAAACTTAGCGATCTCTTGCACGTACTTGAAGAAAATCTGTAGCTCCTCGAGATTCATGCATTCATTCGAATGAATGCACCTCTGAATGTGTGTAAAACATTGGGGTGTGTTCCCATTAAATAGGGTGGCCTCCAAAACCTCCTCCACATTTGGCTGCAACTTATTTACTATTGTTAGCAGGAATCTACAATAAATGTGGAGTCATTAGCTTAGTGGTTAAAACCACCGGCTATTATACTGGAGGTCCGTGCTCAATTATCCACATGGCATATAATTTTTATATATGGTGATCCATTGGTTTTTTTGGTTATATTATATAACATATGGTTATATATGTTATAACCATATGTTATATATGGTTATAACATATATCATTTAACATAACTCGCATGCATAAGTGTTAAGCTTCTTAGATTAAGGCTTAGGTCGTGTGGTATAGGGTAAGACTAGGGGTTGGGGCCTATCCCTCGGCCCCTTTATTTCCTCAAATGAAACTTTAATACAACGTAAATATAATATATGTCATATGCATGTTAAGTTCTAACTTGTGGTGTGATGGTTGTTGGAGCTTTGTTAAGACTTAGATGCTAGGGAAGCCATGGGGTCGATTTACCTAGACTCCATAATAATTTTACACAACATAACCAATACTAGCCAATGATATTTTTTCATGTGGAAACCTCTCATTGGCTATCCAATGACGTGTGTCATTACATCATTAGACCACTTGGATGCCACTTGTCAACCCGTGATTGAACCACTTGTGTTTCCTAGTCAGTTGTATGTTTAGTCCACGTGGCACCTTGGGGTGTGTCCACATCATCTATATGGTCTTTCCACATGTCACTGTACAAACATGAAACGTGTCCTTTTTACCCCTTTGACTTTTGACTTTGACCTTGGTTGACTCAAACTTTGATTGCCCATAACATTTGCAAACGAGTTCCTTTTGAGGTGTCGTTTGCACCATTAGAAATTTGACGATGAGCTCTATGTATTGATGTCTTTTTCAAGAACTTTTGAGATGGTTGAATTTTGATCTTTTATGGATCCCATGGGACCTTTGTGAGCGTTCAATATTCTCCTAGACCTCTGTGAGCATTTGTTAGATCCTATTGGATCACACCTTCCCATTGAAGAACTTTTGGACCTCCAAAAGTATAGATATTCAACAATTTAGTGATGATATTTCACTCTTCCATCTTGCTAATTCTTTTGGAAATAAGTCTTCATCTTGGGTCTTCGATCTTAGGTACTAGATCGATGTAATTTTTTCTGCTTCTCTGGAATATAGCTCTGACTCTAGCCTCTGGAATTGTAGCTAATATGATATATATAGCTCTGATTCTTTCTCATAAATTCCAAACTACAAAAATCATGTTCTTGAATCTATGCAATACACGTATCATGTATTTCAACATCCACTTCCATCTCCGTCTGCTGAAGATAGTGTATCTCGGGATTGAATCTATGCCTTTCCCATTTGGACTCTCTGTTCTTCTTGATGTATCTGTAGAAGTCCCCGAATGAATATTTTGTCTATTGTCGCTTCTGCCTTGAAAAATAATTATGCTTGTATTTTTATCATATGTATTTTCTGTTAGGATATTTAGACACTTAGGAGTTAGTTAAGATCTACTTGGTC
>CBVK0100745375.1:0-10954 GCA_900067695.1 Picea abies | reverse complement strand
CTTCCCATGTTTGCATGTGAAAAAGGGTTTTAGATTTGGGGTAGAAGGTTAAAGGTTATTTCTGAAGGGTCATGATCTGCATGCAAGTTTAGAACCCTAGCTTGCTAGTCCGTAGGGTAGAAAAACCCCACAACACCTAGGGAAGTTCAGAACACATTGGTTGGGGCCATTTGAGGTCTCCTATGTTACAGAAAGAGGAGCTATGCAGTTGAAGACACTGAATGGGGAATGGAAGGGAGGTCTAGTGAATGGGATCAAGTTGAAATTGTACTATGACAACCAGCTGCCTCGTAGCTCTCAATGAAAGAAAACGACGGAGGGTCTAGGTACTAGGTGCAGTTGAAACTAGGTACCAGACACAAAAAAGATGGTCTGAACAAGGTCAATATGGACATGATAGAAAGCAAGTCGAAGTGATAATAGAGAAGTTCAGTCCTGCAGTGACTCGAGACGAATCACAGGTGAGTGTTTGGGGCATGTTGGCCCTTGGGTATGGAACAAGGAAAAATGCGAAGAATGAGGAATCAGAAAGGTGAACTACGAACTGCGCAGAAGACACAGTGACTGAGATTAGGTCGAAGTGGAACAAAGAAGTAGAAATATGGAGTGAAGTACGGGAGAATGAGCTATTGAACGAGGAGATCAAGGAAGACAGATCAGCAAGAGAGATGGATCATGGAAAACTCTGAAAGAAGAAGAAGATGTCAACAAGTGCTTTGGAGCACTTCATGGGAGAGAAGGAAAGACAGGTTGGCGAATCCCTGAAAATCCGGGTCAAGTTTACTTAGGATTTTAGCCATCTAGGGTTTTATCATTTAGGATTTTGACACCTAGGTTTCAGCCTAAGGGTGTCAGTGAGCTATTGTAATGTATAATAAAGGTCAAGAGGACCTGGGATGGGTTCGATAGTAATGGTTGATGTGATGAGGAGAGACTATTGTTGAGAGAGATGTATTGTTGTGAGAGCAATCTATGTTGTAAGATCTTTAGCTAGGTGCGAAGATCAACCCTACAGCTGGGTGCGTAGGGAGGGGAGAAAGAGAGAGAAGAAGAGAGATCTGCAGCTAAGTGCACAGATAGAACTATATGCTTCCATTTAATATATCATAAAGCATAGTTCTGTGGACGTAGCCCTAGAGAGAGGGTGAACCATGTATATCTCATGTTATGTGTGATTGATGTTGTGTTCTTTTTCTTCTGTTATACTGTTATTGCATTATTGTGGTAGATCTGAGATAGAGCTTGCGTAGTAGGCTTAACAGAGATAAGAGGTAACTAGATTACTATGTGTTATTGTTCTGAATCCACTTGCATTCCTTCTAGTTGTAGACACATGTGTCCTGCAACCCCCTATAGCTACTTCGGGTGAGACTGCATCTGCTTCGCAGGTGTTGCTAAAAGGTCCAGTAGTTAGGGCTTCTTGGTGCACTCTTGAGCGTTGAACCCTGGGTCTACCCCTATTCCAACACCCATCCCTTAAAAAGGTACTTAAGGGATTGGGTGTGTTACACTAATTTTCACTCCATCTCCTTTAGCATGTCTGGCCTAAGCGTAATTTTGTCCACAGGGTTTTCCCAATTGATTGGTACATGGCATTGTCTACCATAGAGAGCCTCGAGAGGACTCATTTTCAATGAATTCTGATCGTTATTGTTGTAAGCAAACTCTACCAAGGGTAAGTATTCTTCCCATTACTTGGGTTGATGCATCACATGCATCCTTAACATGTCTTCCGATAATCGGTTTACCCTCTCTGTCTGTCCATCAGTTTGAGGGTGATAGGCTGTACTAAATAGCAATTTAATTCCAAAACCAGTAAACAAGAATTTCCAAAATTCTGAGGTGAATTTTGCATCTTTATCTGATATGATCTTCCTAGGCATCCCATGTAGCCTAAATATTTATTTCATAAAAATATTAGCAATATCTATTGCCTTGAAAGTGTACTTTAACATGTTAAAGTGAGCATCCTTTCTCAACTTATCCACAACTACCATAATGGTATCATTTTGTTTGACATATTTAGGCAATCTTGTGATAAAATCCATGGATATGGTTTCCCATTTCCACTCCAGAATAGGTAGGGGCTACAACGGCCCTGTTGGGTGCTTGTGCTCCACCTTAACCTATTGGCATTCCAAACATTTAAATAAATACTTTGTTATTCCCTTTTTCATTCTTGGCTAGTAAAACAATTTCTTGGTGGTTGTTATCATTTTTGGGTAACCAGGATGACCAGTATATGGTCTTTTATGTAGTTTATCCATGATGAACCTCTTCATGTCGTCACAATTTTGGATATACAACCGACCTTTATAGGTTAACAATCCATCATTCAACAGTTGATAGCCATCATATTTCAGTCTTGTGGGTTCTTGTTCTAGATATGTCCTTATAGTTTTGAAAAACTCATATGTTTCTTTGTGCACTTTTGACTCTTTCCTTGATGTCTGATTCATAGGTGCTTAAAACTACCAATTGAATCACTTTCATGCTTCTATTGATGGCATCAACCATTCTATTTTCTTTTCCTTTGATGTGTTTGATTTCAAAATCAAATTCACTAAGGAGAGCCATCCATCTAGCTTATCTAACATTTAGTTTGGGTTGGACAAACAAATACCTCAGTCCACTATGGTCAGTCATGAGTAAAAATTTTCTTCTTAGGAGATGATGTCTCCATATTTTTAATGCATGCACTATGGTAGCTAATTCTAAGTCATGAGTCACATAATGCATTTCATGCTTATTCAATTTCCTAGATTCATAACAGATTACATGCCCTTCTTGCATTAGCACTCCTTCAAGTCCTTCTTTCCAGGCATATGTGCACACAAGGAAATCCTTGTTTGGGTTTTCAATCTTCATCATAGGTGCATTGGTCAATAAATGCTTAAGTTGTTGAAACCTCTCTTCACACTCAGTTGTCCAAACAAATTTAACTCCTTTTTTTTTTCTAAAGGGAGGTTATTGGATAACCAATCTTGGAAAACCCCTTTATGAACCTTCTATAGTACCCCACTAGGCCCATAAAGGATTTGATATCGGTTACATCTGTTGGTGTAGGCCAATACATAATGGCTTTGATCTTGTTAGGATCAACTGCCATCCCTTCCTCAATGATGATATGGCCTAAGTAATGGACATGTTTTTGGAAAAAGTCACACTTACTAAACTTTGCATAGATCTTTTGCTCTCTCAGCACTTTAAGCACTAACTTGAGGTGCTCTTCATGATGTTCCATGTTCTTAGAATAGATTAGGATATCATCAATGAAAACTAACACAATTTTTTTCAAAAACTTGTTGAGCACACTATTCATCAAACACATGAAGGTGGTTGGTGCATTGGTAATCCCAAATGGTACCACCACAAATTCATAGTTCCCATACCTCATCCTAAAGGTTGTTTTGTGGATGTCTTCATCCTTAATTTGAACTTTATGGTATCCAATTTTCAAATCAATCTTGGAGAAGATTATATCACCCTTTAACTGGTCAAATAAGTCATTAGTTCTCGACAAGGGATACTTATTCTTAGTTGTCACTTTGTTGAGTTTTTTGTAGTTTATGTACAACCTGAGAGTGCCATCCTTCTTTTTCACAAAAAAGGTTGGTTCTCCCCAAGGAGACACACTAGGTCAAATATAACATTTGTCCAACATCTCCTTTAGTTGAAATTTGAGCTCAACTAGCTCTAGAGTACTCATCCTATAAGGTGCTCTATACATTGGCACCGCTCCAGGTACAAGTTCTATTGAGAAATCAATGTCTCTTCTTGGAGGTATACCTGGTACCTCTTCTGGGAACACATCTTTATACTTTCTCAATATAGGATGGTCCTCTAGGCTTGGTTTACTTTCCTCAACAGATTTTAATACTTGTATTGCATACAAAGGACATCCTTTTCTGCAATACTTCTCCACTTGAAGGGTTGATATTTGTCTCACTAAGACAAACTTTTGGATTCCTTGTAGGGTCCTTTTCTTCCCTTCCTCGTCTTCACACTCTAATGTTTTATTGTAACAATACAACTTGTATTTATGGGAATCCAACCAATCCATGCCAATCAACATGTCATAATATCCTAAAGGGAGTATGTTTAATTATTTCTTGGGTAGACAACCCATTCATAATGAATTGGCATGTTGGTAAGACCTTTGTTACCTTCCTCTTTGTTCTGGTGGCTAACTATACTAGCCATGGTCTAGCATGTTTACTTGTTGTAATTCACATTTCTCAACCATTTGAGTGGAAACATAACTCAAATTAGAACCAGGGTCAATCATAATATAAATAATATGGCTGCTAATCATACCTTCCATTTCCACCACTGAGGCTTGGTGGTATACTTGTCTATTATCCAAAGTTGCATGAATTTTTGGTATAATTATGGCCACAACATCAAGTGTGGTAGCCTCCTAGACGTTGTAGAATTTTCTACTATCTGGTACCCTATGAGGGTAATCCATCAATAGATGTTCTTCTTTGCATACCCAACATTTCAATGGCTCTCTCTTTGTATTATCAATCTTTCCCATGGATAATCCAAAGGTTTTATTTTCACTATGAAATGGAAAGTTCTATTGATTCACACTCTTAGTGGGAAATATCATCTTAGAACTCTTCTCATAATTATTAAACTTTGAGGGTTTAACCCCCTTATTCTTGTATCCCAGTTTACCTTTTTTCTTCCAGTCCTTGGGATATTCTTCCTTGTGGTTGAATTGTTCATAGCAGTAGCTAGACTTCTGAATGGCATCTTCCAAGGTATTAGGTTCATCAAACTCAATTTTGTTCCAGAAGGATTGAGGCATCCCACTAAGTAATCATCGCATCTTCACATTTTCTTCCTTTATATAGGGCACATACCTCATCAGCTCCAGAAACTTGTTGATATATTCATCTATGGTGAGTTGTTCTAGTTTGAGTTCATAGAACTCCTTAGTATTTTCATCATAGTACCTTTCAGACAAATACTTCTTCTTGAATTATTTCTCAATTTTTCTCTAAGATAACTCCTCCTCATGGATTCCCTTTAAGTTTCTAAGGTCCTCCGACCAGATAGAGGCATTTCCATTCAAGTTAAATATAACTATTTAGGCCTTCAAGTTTTCAGAGTAGTTATGAACTTTGAAGTACTTCTTTAGACCAAGAATCCAGGCTTCTTCTTCTTCCCCCTTTTTTATTTCCCAATCAAAAGTGGGTGGCTTGGCTTTCTTAAATTCTTCAGAGTCACCGCCCTTAGAGTGCTTTCTCCTCTTTCTTCTCCTCTAAGAATGTGAGCTAGTATCACTATTGGACAATTCCTGGGAGCTTTATGTGCCTTCACTAGAGGAATATTTAGATGAACCCTTGACTTTGGCATGCCTCTTGGCTCCATGTTGGGCCTTCTTGGGAGTGCTTCTTCTTGCATTGCTACTTTTAGGACCATGCCTTTGTATCTCAGGTAGAATCTGGGTTTTCTCGGGATGATGTCTATCCATGTTACTAGTTGTTGGCCCATGCTACATCTACCTTTGTATATCTGACAAGCTTTGTAGAAAGACCACACTTATTTCAATTTTGTTTTCTTTCTCTTTCATAAGCCTATCATTATCGACCTTAAATATTTGTATCCCTACCATGAGACTTCTCGCAGTATCAACTAGATTTGGAGAGGTTTCTACCACTCTCCTTTCATCAAACTCTTCTTCTCTGTTATGGGAGATTTCTCCCATTTCACGATAGGTCACCATCCTTTACGCTTATATCTTTTTACGGAAATCCACTAAATGGTTAAGTTTTGATAATCAAAATTTTTTGTTAGTTAATTATCCATTAAACCATTGACAATGTATAAAATAAAATTCTATAAGATGAAATCAACTTTATTATTTAGCATATAACAACATCATTCATTTTAGGTTTAAAACATGTAAAAATAGCAGAAAGTTACAATCCTCTATTCAGTAGTAAGGTTTTAATAAACTCTTACAAATGGGATAGGGTAGGGTTCCCTCCCCCTTAAGAGTTCTCTAAGAAAGTTTATCTGACTCTTTCATGAGCCCAAGCAAGACAAGTGTTGTTTTCTACTCTGATACCACCTTGTAAGACCCTCAACCCCCTAAGTACCCTTTTAAGGGATGTGGTGGTAATTTTTTATCTTTTCCTTAACCATATCAAGGCCTCTTCTAGAGGGAATCATCGTCTTCTACTCGTCAAGAGATTTCTAACGACTACCACCATACTCAAAACCAAGCTCTAGATCATAAGTTATGGCCTTGTAAAGTTTCTTAGAATTTCTTGAATCACACGTCACCTTATTTCCATGTGGCATCCATGTGGATACTACCACAAGTGTCATCCGACCTGGTGATATCGTGGAATATTCCATTCGACCCTCTAAATCCTCGACTTGTCCGTTCCTCCAAATCAATGGTTCAGATCCATTCGGATTTCTCCACTTGTGTGATGGTTAAAGTCTGAACCGATCCCCGTTTCTTCCCTGGATCCTTGTGGGACCCGCCAAGATCAGTGGCTAAGATCACATATAGCCATTACACAAACCAACAACCCAGATCAGCTTTCAGAGTCACTTTGTCAGAGCTCACCCACCCCATGATGATTCAAGCACTCTAACAAGCCAACTCTAATGGACGGTCAGGATCTCCCCATACCCCTTAGCTCTGAAGAGTAAGATCATGCCACCTATCCTAGGATTTTAAGGTCGATAGGGTCCATGGTCCTATTTTTTTTTCAAGCAATTACAGGCGACCATGTGGCCTCCCTCTAGACACGTTGGCACTCTATGTCATCATGACATCATTCTTCCTTTTTATCTTTGCCTAAATGGTTCTCATGTCGTTCGATGACGGAGATCAATTTCTAACTGGTCGTCGATCCACGTTCCATATTGGCTCTCGTAGTCCTCTCGTCGGAGTACCTCTACTTTAGGCCTCCAGGATACTCTGACCTTCGAGCTTTGATGTTGCTTGCTAGAATGGGACCAACGGTCCTGATTTATCCATATCTACCTCCGATGGATCTTAACGAATCACGATGGCTCAGAGTTAATCCCACCCAAGTCTCTTATGACATCATCCTATGTACTTTCCACATGTACCTGCCACCTGGAATCTGTTGCCACGTGTACTTGCCACCTGGAATGACACATGGAAAACACATTCCCAAGAAACTCTGCCTCAAAAGGGCCAAAACTCCATGACATGTGGCACAATCTTTACTTGACATGTGGCACCACCCACGTCGTAACAAATGGGCTGAGGTGGGTCTACACATCATCACGGGGTATGTGTTTCTATATTCTAGGTTTTGACACGTGTCCCAAGCACATTGGTTGGGGTGATGTTAGTCCCCTTACCGCCACTTGCTAAGGAAATATGCTAGGTCCTTGCGACGTATCAACGACTAAGATTTATTCTAGCCCTTGCTTCGATCAACAACGATCGCTCAATCTTCAAAGTATTTTCCTTGTCGGGTTTTTACTCCCACGGAGCCCAATACTAAAAGTTTCGACGAAGATCCTGTATCAGGACTACTCTCGATCTGACGGTCCTCGAGTTGAGCATCCTATAGCTTTGAATTTGTCGGCGATCCCAACTAGCGGGGAGGTTATTTCCATTCTTAACCAATTCTTACGTTGATCACGTGGGACCTACCATAGATCGACGACTGTCGCCTCTCCATGCTCTTATGCCAGTCAATGACTGTCATTTCTCTTCCTGTAGCCCATATCGTCATCGACATTCTTGGAAAGCACTCAACCATGCCAACCTTTCATATTTCGTCGATGATAGATATAAAATTGATGGTCCATATCTCGTCATTGCCACATCCCTGACGAGATCAACGGTTCTCAACAATCCTCAGGTCCATATCATCATCAAATTTCCTCTCCAGACTCTCGTTGGCACTCTACCAATGTATGGATGAGATCTCTCGAGCGGGGGAATTCAACAATCTAGATGGTGATTCAAAGACCTATAGGCCTCTTGACCTTCAAGAACTATTCATGTCATATTGACCACCCAACAGGTGACACTTGTCATCCTAGGGACATTTTGGTTGACTTGTTGGCATGTCATATCATCCATGATGTCACCATCCATTTGGATGTTGATAATGGTTTTTAGAGATCTACGATGGAGATTAACACCAACCTACTGTAAATCAACGACTCTCATTGTTTTTTCGACACCTTTATCGTTGTCGACATTCTTACCCGACACACAACCTTGCTAACCATTCAAGCTCCGATGAAGGGTCAGGATCTATTTGCTGTGTCGATCCAACGACGACAATTCCTTTAGACTCAAAACATGGGTTTTCCTCCCAGTTATTAGTTTGATTCAGGACTTAGTCAATTTCATGAGGGTTCCCCTGATTTCTTCCTGAGACTTAATGAGTTTCCAAGAGCTCTTGTCTTGGTCCAAGGCACTCCATCGATTACCCAGGGTACCTTTATTTCATCTTATCCTAAAAGGTTCCTTTTTTGCAGGGATCCAAACACAACGACACGCAGGTGCATACACACATGCACACACACACACACATATAATCACAACAACACATACAATAAGCAATTATTATGTAATTTTGTCTTTCAACTTAAGATATAACAGAGATTTGAGTTATTTACATGCTCAAATGAATATATGTGTGTCTGTATGTGTGTGTTTCTGTGTATTCAAGGCTAAGGATAGTTCAGGGTCTGCATTGTTTTAATTTAATAGGGTACTTTCTGGCAGGGTCATTTCAACCAGTAATAGTTTCCCTCTTCCACCATTCCTCTCATGACATCGTAACTTGTGAAGGCCATCCCTTCAATAGTAATTCAACATCTCCCTGTTGCATTCATAACCAAATATTTACATTACATAATTTATCAAAGGTCAATTATCTTTCAATAATCATATAACAAGCATGTCTATATTTTTTGTCATGATAATAATTATATTTATAGATTGGGGAAATATGGGTCTTACACCAAAGTTTCTCTCAATGGATGGTGAAAGTGATCATCACAACAAGTAGGTTTGAAATTATGTGTCCCATTAAACATTTTCTCTTGTTTATCATATTTTATAGTTTAAAATAAATGATGGCCAAATTGATACTTATTAAAATGTTAAAGTTTAAATTTGACTTCCTACATTTATTTATTATATAATGTCAAAATGTGAAAATTTAAATTTGACATAGCATTTATTTATCAGTGATGGAAAGACATCAAACAAATTGTCCATATTAATTAATATTTATTTGTCAATAATAATTAGAAAAATGTCTTCATTAATCTTTTTTCTAAAAATAGTCAGTTAGTTTTCCTCTTTTTATTGAAATAATGTTAAAGTAATTCCTTCCACTTATTGTTCTTGGATTTTTGCCTTCGTTTGATTAGGCTATTTATGGAATGCCATTCTTTGTTTAGAGAATAAGAGTTCATATTCTTGTTTAGTTTAATTAATTGTTTGGAAGGAAATAAATGGTGTTGCTTAGCTGTTATACGAAATTGTTTTTTTTGTTGGAATTCAGCGACATAAATCTGCACGAAATCATTATTTTTTGTTATTTAAAATTCATTTTTGAATGTAGAAATGGATTCAGTATGATGAAAAACTCTTGAGACTCTCCAATTATATATAAATAACCACTCAAATCTACTGATTTAACAAATTTTCGCTAGATTTCAAGCAAAGATGCCTAAAAAACATAGCCAGAAAAAATCATTTCATAGAACAATTAAACTACAGCAAAATAAAAAAGAGAAATAAGGAGAATAAGAAAAAAATGATGGATTTATTCCGTTGTGAAAAAGATCCCTATGAATAGGTTCAAGAACACAACCTAAAGGTTAGGTTTTCTAAGTGTGGGATGGCTTTTTAAAAAGGTTTGGAAACTACGTCCAGAACAGTTGGCTTGATGTGACATAAAGATAATACGTGCAGAAATAGCTGGCTTGATGGGACATAAAGTTCATGGTTTTGGGTGTGACTATAATGGAGTCGTAGCATACGATAACCAAAGATGGTCGGCAGCTGGCTTGACGTGACATAAAGATAATACGTGCAGAAATAGTTGGCTTGACGAGACATAAAGTTGATGGTTGTGGGTGTCGTTGTAATGGAGTCCTAGCATACGGTAACCAAAGATGGTCATGGTCAATGCGAACTTCTAGGGACCACCGTAAAATGCGGTGACACCAACACGGTATGAGAATTTGCTTTTGGCGTGGTAACTCGACTTTAGGTTCACATTTACCACCGCACTATGGTAAATGTTTGACGTTGGAGTTTTATCTCCAAAGGAAATCTCTCTACCATGTTGGAGTGTTGGAGTGGGACTTATTGTTTTATCTCCATGGGAAAGCTCTATGAATTAGGTAATATGTGTTATGTATGGTTAATGTATATATTCTTTAAAAGTGATTAATTTATTTTTTCAAATATTAGTTCACTCATGAAAATAAACTCTTTTAATCATTCAAAGGTTTTAATAATAACAATGTAATGATAATTATTAAGGTTTTAATAATCACAATGTAATAATAATCATTGATTGGGCACATTATTGTCTAACCCTTATTTGGATCCTGGAAGTCTAGGATTTTTTTATTTATGCTTTAGTATTTGACATAATGGCTATCAAATGATTTAAGTCTAGTGAAAATATAGGTAGCATAGAATTTGATAATATAAGAAAGTTGGATATTATGTTCTAATAGCCTATATTTTATGTTTCCTTGTGAAAGTTGGAGGTATCCGTAGCTTTAGTATTCAGTTATGTATGAAAGATTTTTTAGTTTTTGGTAATTGTCCTTTTTGGACCCTTAGGAGGAGAAGACAATAATATTGTAAGGAATTTGGAATTTTGTGTAGATATATTGATCAGGGGATCAAAATTTGCTCAATTTTCAAAGTGCTCGGATTGAGACGAAAATAGTGCCATTGCGT
>CBVK0100745374.1:0-10955 GCA_900067695.1 Picea abies | reverse complement strand
AAGAAGAGTTGGTGGACGTAGCCCTAGGCTAGGGGTGAACCATGTATATCCTGTGGTGTTACGCTTTGTGCGATGTATTTATGTGTTTATGTGTTTACTTTCTTAGTGCTTTGACATAGATAAATGATAGATAGATTTGTTGATGTTTTTTGCTTAATAATATGAATGAATGCTAGACCTAATCTATGTCAATGTTCTTAGTACTTGAATATACTAGATCTGGGTGAATACTGTTATGGTATGTGATTAGGGTTTTAACTACGAAGTAAATACTAGTTAAATATTAATGATCTATAACTACTAAGTGCTATGTTAAGGTGTTACAATCACATATTTGTGTCCCAACTAAGGTTGCAGACACTGGAGTCTTGCAACCATCCCTACCTCTACCTTAGGTGAGACTGCATCTACTTCACGGGTGTGGCCGAAAGGGTCGGTAGTTAGGTTTTTGTTGGTGCGCTCTTGAGCATTAAACCCTGGATCTGCCCCTATGCCAACAAATGGTTCTGTTGCCAGGACTGAAACTGTGATTGTTGGGAACTAAAGTAAAGAAAAAGAGAAAGTTATGTGTGTATATATGTTTCGTTAGTGCGCCGTATTCTACTTGACTTCTGAATCTCTGTGCTAAGAAGAGAATCCAGATCTGAAGAAAAGAGGTAAGACCTTGAAGCTTTGTGCTCTGATAAAGGTAAGAACAGTGAAAAGTTTTGATTACAGTGAAAAGTTTTGATTGAAAAGGTAAGATAAGTGGAATTTTTTATTTTGAAAGTATGAATTTAGGTATGTTTGATAAATTTTGTCCTAGCTTGAAAACTAGGGCACAAATAAAAGAAAGAAAATTTGATATGAGTAGATATGATAGAAATGATGAAAGATATGTTATTCCTATGCATAGAAAGAATGTTTTGATTAACAAATGGATGCAAGATCCTAGAAAGAATTTTTTGCAGGTTAGTTACTGTGATCCTAGTGCGCAATACAGGAAAGGTTGGGGATCGTTCAAAAGAAATATAAGATTAACTCTTTGCTATAGTTGCATATGACCAGGACATCTTGCTAAGGAATTCCCTAGTAGAGGTCCTATTTTCATTTGTTGTAAAGCTATAGATCATGAAGTTTTGGATTTCCCTAGAATGATTGCTAAGGTTGACAGAATGAATATGAGACAAGAAAACTCTGAGGAAGATCAAGCAACTAAGACCATGGAAGAACCCCATAAAGAATCAGAGAATGTATTGCTACAAATGAAAGAAACCCTGAATGGTCACAAAAATATCAACTTATCAGAGATCTTCCAAGAAAAAGAGTACATAGAAACAAGAATAGGAGACTTCAACATTGACTGTGTTTTGGATGAGGAAACATAGGTGAATATCACGACAGAAAGAACCTGGGGAATTTTAGGAAATATCGCTATGATTCCTTCATTGGGAGTAATAGGATTATTCAGAGGGAAGTCAATAACTCTATGTGGAAGACTCACCCATAAATCTATGAGTGTTCATGGAACTTCGACAGAGGAATATTTTGAGGTTGTTAAATTTATTGAGAGTGGCACCCCATTTGCTATGTTACTAAGAAAAACCTGAATTGAGAAGGATCAGGAAAGAATAAAAGAAGAGGAATCCCTAGATAATAAGAAGCAAGAACTAAAAGATTTCATGACTAGGAGGATAACCCACTTGATTGAAGAACAAGAGAACAGATCGAAGCTATTTAGAACCAAAAACTTGGATGTCGAAGTTGAAACACCACAAGAAGACTCATAGAAGAGTGGAGCACTTACCCCAAACAAAGAAGAATTATTTCCCTTGAACCCTACGAAAGAATCTCAACAGCGTGAAGTTACTATGCAAAAAGAAGATAAGAATATGAATGGAAAGAGGAATACGGAGATGAAGATCACAGGGAAGAAGGCTAGAAAGCTCAATAAGAAGAGAGAAAAGTGAAGATCACAGGGAAGAAGGCTAGAAAGCTCAATAAGAAGAGAGAAAAGTTGTAGAATGTTCCAGAGGGGACTTCGTAGAAGGAAGGCTTGCAAAAATGGAGCTTCACTAGGATATAAGAACAACACAACATGGAACTTCGCCATGGCGAAGAAATATAACCGTTGGAAGCATTATGACCATTCCACTGACACCCCAAACGGTTAGACCAACAATTACGACCGGAAAGATCGTCTTCATACCTTTGGGACCCTGCCACAACAGAAAGAACCGCATTGATGAAGGCCTCTTGTTCGTTGGAGAAGACTCATTACATCGCTATCTACTTATTTCATCGACTGTTGCACTGAGTACACCTTTTGCAAATTGTATCCAAGCCAACTCATTGCTATCGCGCTGTGTTTACTGAGATTTCACCACCTGTTCTATTGCATTGAGAACTCACTCATCGATCTGAGTTATCCTATATTGAGCATGTATGTCGGACGAACTCAACACAGCTGAAAAGTGTGTAGAATAATTTATAATCGATCTAATGGCCGAAAAAGTAATGTCTGTTGGTATTCAAGCCTCGTCCACGAGAGGAGTGCAAGCCTCCCCATTGACTGCTCGGGGATCCAGACCATCCCGAGTTGCAGATGAAAAGAGAACCAAACATCGAGATGACTTGGTGAATGCAAATTTAATCTTGACTATCCTGCCCGACGACATCTCACCTTTGGCTGGCGCGATGAGTCGTGACAGTGTCCATAGAGATTTTGATTATACCTTGGTTACTGCGTACCTCCCGAAGGGGATACATGCAGTTAGAATGCAGCAGGATAAGACCGTGACATTAAAATTCAGCGACTTCAACCTAGGGGACCGCAAGAACCACAGTATGCTCACCCCTCACAGATACTTGACTAGGACGAAGGGGAAGAACTCGAGGATAATCCCCCAACCATGGACTATGAACCTCGCACAGTCCACCATCTTGAATGTGATGAAGATTCCACATTTTGGAAGGCACCAAGAGGTTAATGCATGTGTTAAGCTCCTATCATCGTGCTACCACGGTGGCTATCTATGGCTAGACAAACGCATCACTGTTGATTCGAGGTTGATCCATAGGATCACCAGATTGAGCATTCAGGGACCTGACCCATAGGAATTCTACCCAGGGAAGGCTGCAAACCACGCACTGGCACAGAGGATTAAAGACACATATGAAGATGTATAAAAGGGGATGCAAGGCTACAAGGTAGCTTCCATCCAGAATGGTGTAGTGTACCTAGCCTTCCAGTTGATCATAGGAAATCTAGTGAGAAAGAAAAGACCTACGCAGGTCACGAGGTTCGTTGTTGACCTTGTCGAAAAATGCCTAGAAGGACTCCAAATGAACTGGGTGAAGTACTTAGTCAACTAACTAGAATTAGATTGTCACGAAGCTTAGGATCAGGGCTATGAGTTCCATTTTAGTTGGTTGTTGATCTTCATAGTGTTTACTTCTTGGGAGATGCCAAAAGGTGCGACCTTCCCAGAAATTGAGTCGTTTGAACCACTCACTGCGAAGTTCACCATGCTCTGGTACTCGAGTGATATGGGAAAATAGTGGCAGTCGAACGCAGTATTGAACACATAATATCTCTAGCTGAAGAGGGCTATTGGGGTTTTCCCTTGCATGATGTCGAACACCCTACACCGGTTCATACCCCTCATGAATTTTCGCACAGATCGATAGTTTATTTATATCACTGCGCATGAAGACTGTCATAAAGAAGAGATTCAATCAAACTACAAGCTCATGAAGGAGGACCTTGAGGAGATAACTGAGGACTAGTCTACAGAGATCCTTATCCCTACTGACCCTGCAGAAATGTCTGATCCCAAACTACTTGGTAGCTCGAAGGCCACTCATGAAGAACATGACACACCTGGAACCAACAAAAGGAAGAGGACCAAAGAGGTACAAAACCTGAGAAGGGAATCACAAGAAACTGCTTCAGAATCACCTGAAAAAGATGATCAACAGAAGCAAGGCGAAGTAACACCACCTGGGGATCCCATGGATGAGGTTGATCCCTCTAAGAAAAGAAAGGTTTCCCCCATGAAACCTACCTCGAGGAAGATATCTAGAGCAAGTAAGACCAAGTTGTAGACCGTGCTCACGCTCGATGACTTCAACTTCATCATCGCAGTCGTATCAGATGCTTCGTAGGATATTATGCAGAACACAGAAACCAAGCAAGAATCCATGTATGATAGGATTGAGACAAAACTAAGAGGGGTACAACAGGCCCTTCAATCCATCCGCATAGTATCCACTACACCCCTGTCATTAGAAGAACCATATTTGGGAGATGAGCCTGCCCAACTCCGTAGAATAGCTGATGTGACCGAAGCTCACATTTGTCGAGCGCAAGTAGAGAAAGAATAGGCCACAGTGGCCCTGAAGCAAGAACAATAGGAAATGGTAGAGCAACACCGAGTTTCACAGCAGGAGAAGGATGACCTCCACACCAAGTTTGAAGAGGAGAGAGCTCAGGTCAAACAAGAGAGAGAGTAGTTGCTCACAGAACAACTCAGAGTCAAAGAAGCAGTCAGCAAAGCACTTTGCTCTGTGACATGCTTAGAGAAAAATTTCGAAGAGCCAGTGGAGCAGCAATTAGCATAGCTTGCGGAAACTATCCAGTAGCTTCAATAGAGAATCATAGACCTAGATCTACGAACAGTGCCAAGTACCCTACAGGACGTGTGAGATCAAAGAGAATCCACTGCTCGGAGCGTAATTGAAAGGATTAGAGCATTTTCTCTGAAATGTAAATAACTTAGCAGTAGAAGTGCACAAACCTACAAGCAACTTATTGAATACCCTGAACTAAAGGAACTGGAGTCTCTAGGATGCATCTTTCCAACTATTTGAGGAGATTGAAGGCCGAAGAGTAGAGATGGAACAAGTAGTCACTTTAGTCGAACAACGCTTAGAGGGACCTGTGAACAAGGTAGTTCTTCAAGAGTTTTCCGAGGAGGCCTTGGCACAACAATAGGTTGAAGCATCTCGAGCCAAGCTCAAGGATTTTGAAGTAGAGCTACCCAGACCAGAGTGACTCGAGACGCGTCATAGGTGAGTGTTGGGGGCCTATTGGCTCTTGTCCAAGTTTTGAGGATCCTTGGTCATTTTGACCTATTTTGGGACTTTGACAGGCTGTCAAAGGAGGAGCACAAGTCGAAGTAGAGATCGCGAGATCTCATCCCCTTGTTTAGGGATTTTTGGGTTTTGGGATTAAGTAATGGGTATGGGGATGTTGGCCCATGGGTTTACCCATGTTTCAACCATTTTTGTAATGTATAAATAAAAAGCTAGGCAATGTAAGTAAGGGGTGTATGTGATGTTAAGTGAAAAGGGCACAAGTGTGCGATACCAAGTGCTAAGTGAAAGTGGTAGTTGTATATGATTTTTCCATGTTGTGTGAGACTTGCAAGGCTAAGTGCAAGTGACTGTAAGAGATTGAGTAGAAGCTTTGTGTTGTAACCTAGCTCGGGGAAGGAGGATCTAGCGAGGTGCGCACAAATCTTCTATCCTATGCAGAGTAGGATTTTGTGGCTCTATGCATGTAGAAGATTGACAGAAGATAATAAAAGAGAAGAAGAGTTGGCAGACATAGCCCCAGGCTGGGGGTGAACCACGTTTATCCTGTGTTGTTATGCTTTGTGCGATGTATTGATGTGTTTATGTGTTTACTTGCTTAGTGATTTGACATAGATAAATGATAGATAGATATGTTGATGTTTTGTGCTTAATAATATGAATGAATGCTAGACCTAATCTATGTGAATGTACTTAGTACTTGAATATACTAGATCTGGGTAAATACTATGATGCTTTGTGATTAGGGTTTTAACTACGAAGTAAATATTGGTTAAATACTAATGATCTATAACTGCTAAGTGCTTTGTTAAGGTGTTACAATCACAGATCTATGTCCCAACTGAGGTTGCAGACATTAGAGTCCTGCAACCACCCCTACCTCTACCTTAGGTGAGACTGCATCTACTTCACAAGTGTTGCCGAAAGGGCTGGTAGTTAGGGTTTTTTTGGTGCGCTCTTGAGCATTGAACCGTGGGTATGCCCCTGTGCCAACACTGCTTCATGTAGATTTATTTTTCCATATCACCATGTAGGAATTTTTTCTTCACATCCATCTCTTCTACTTCAAAAGAAAATGCATAAAAGACAAATAAAATAAATCTAATAGAAGTTAACTTGGCAAAAGGAGAAAAAATTTCACCAAAGTCAATTCCCTCTACCTAGGAATAACCTTTTTCTATTAATCGAGCTTTGTATTTCTCCATTTTTCCTTTTGCATTCAACTTATTATTAAACACCCATTTTCCACAAATGGGATTTCTTCCAATAAGAAACTCTACTAGATCCTAGGCCTCATTCTTTTCCAAGGATACCATTTATTCAACCATGGCCTTTTTACATAGTTTTCCATCCTCTAAATCCACCACCTCCCTAACATTTCTAGGATCATCATCAGTGATATAAAAATAAAAAATTGAATGGAAATTAGGTGCATTATACATTTTCGGTTTCCTTCTTTCCTAAACTGATCTCCTCAATACTAGAGTGTGCAAATCTTCTTCTTATGATTATTGTTCTTCTATAGTGTTTGATTCATCATCCTTCAACTCAAAATCTATTTTCTCTGGTTATTCCTTCATTGGTAGGAATTCCTATTTAACAACATCTTTGATTTCTCTAAATAGCACATCTTGGATATACAAAACCTTCCTAGTTTCTACGTTCCAAATATTATAGCCTTTCAGACCATCTTTATACCTAATAAGGATAAACTTTTCATCCTTTTTATCTAGATTACTCATGTTTTTCTTTGGAACATGAACATAGGTATCACAACAAAATACCCTTATATGTATGAGATAGGATTTCTTACCAGTCCATACCTCATGTGGAGTCTTGTCATCCAATGTTGATGAGGGTGATCGATCGACTAGGTAACATTATGTACCCACTACCTTTGCCCATAATTCTCGTCCTAACCTAACACAATTGAGCATGCACCTTTCTTTTTCAATCAACATCATGTTTCTACAAATCCATTATGTTGAGGTGTATATGGAGTAGTCTTCTTCCTTGTTATATTGCAATTCTTACAGAATTCTTTGAATTCAGTTCTATGGAACTCTCCACCATTATTTGTCCTCAACACCTTAAGTCTTTTCTCTGCTTGATTCTCCACAAGAGCCTTAAACTCTTTAAACATGTCAAAGACGTTAGATTTATTTTTGAGGAAATATATCCATGTGTTCCTTGAGAATTCATCTATAAATGAGACATAGTACACAAATTTTATAAGTGATGGAACTGACATAGGTCCAAACACATCATTATGCACCAACTGTAAAATTCCCTATGTCCTCATTGCACAAGAGGGGATTCTTACCCAATCCTTCTTCCCATATAAAAAATATTCACAGAAATCAAAATCCAGAGATCAGTTAGACATACATTCAACCATACCTTTACCATGTAGTATTTGAAGGCCCTTTTCTTCGATATGCCCTAGTATTTGATGCCACAAAATAGCCTTTTTTTTCTAGAGATTGTGGATTTTTTTGTTCTCCATCTCCAATCTTAGGAGAAATGGAACTATTAAAACCATCACTAATAGTTCTTCCTTTCATATTATATATAGTTCTAAACCAAACTCCCTTTAGCAACACCATTTCTCCTCAAACCATCTTGTAGGTTTCTTTCTCAAACATTGTTTTTACCCCTGTATCGTCCATTTTTCTTATAAAAATTAAATTTATGACCAATCCTGAGATGTGCAGAACACCGGGGGGTGTTTTGATCCATCCATCCATAATGTTAGATTTGAATTTTCCTCATCCTATGATGTTTGTTATCGATTCATCACCTAGGAAAACATCACCTCCATCATACCTTTTGTATTCGCAAAACCACTCCTTGTGGGGAGTCATATGAAATGATCCACTTGAGTCAACCAGCCATGCCTCATGATGTGCATGTGTGCTTGAAGAAGCCAAGTACTCATCCCCTTTTTCTTCTGAGGAGACTTTTTCTTATGTAGAAGGAGCATCTTCAAATCCCTTCCCCCTCTCGACACTTTTGGATCTACATTGCTTCTTGTAGTGCCCTTGTTTTTCACATCTCCAACATACCTTTAAAAACTTTCCAAGAGATTTAGATCTACCCTTAGATTTATATATACCACTTGAGGAATTAGATCTATTTCTTTCATGGGAACATCTTCTTACAAATAATTCATTTGTGCTCTTTCCTTCAATGTTGTTTCGCTTCATCTCCTCCGACAACAAGGATGATACCACATCATCGAAACTTAAAGTAGTTGTATTAATACCTATGGTCACAACCAAACTATCCCACGAGTCTGGTAAATATCACAATAAAATGATACACTTATCTTCATCATAAATCTTAATATCAACATATAATAACTAACTTACCACTATATTGAAGGAATTTAGATGCTCTATCAGTGAGTCTCCATATTTGATCCTCAATTTATATAGCTTATTCCATTGGAACACTTTTTTTACTAATGAACTATACTAACACAAATCCCCTAACTTATCCCATAATTGCTTGGTTGTAGCTTCCCCTGAGACATTGAGTAATATTAAATCTGAGAGACACAACTGGATTGTTCTCTTTGCCTTCTAATCCAAAATTTTCTATTATTTTGTTGATGTTCCTATAGGTTCAGTACCTATATGCACCTCGATCCACTGATCGTCATCCACCAACATATCTTCCATCTTGAGCTTCCACAACTCAAAAATTTTCCCATTAAATTTCTCAATCACTATTTTTGAACTAGTCATCATTTCTTTTGACCTAAAGAATTGATACCACATATCTCCCACTGTAAAAAGGCATATCACAGACCCGATCCAAACCCTTAGCCACAAACGAATCCCCTTAAAGCCAATAATCACTCTAATACCATATGTAGATTTTAACCTTGTACAATTAATTACTGCAAATAGATTACTAATAAAAAAAGAAAATATACAATGGAACACACACACATTATAAATATATTTTTACCCTAAAAACCCAAACATGGAAAACCAACAACCTGTTTAGAGCTTCACCTATAATATTTTATTCATTATATTCTTCATTGTTGACAATTAAATATACATAGAGGATCCCATGACATCCAAACCCCTAATCCATAACCCGGATTAGTAAAAAAACCTAATTCCTTAACTGAAATGATAAAACCATTGACAAAAACCATGTGCTAAAACACCACCAAAAAGAGATGCAAAAAACTGCCAAAAAGAAAAATGGGGCGCCCCCTCACAAGGGGGCCCCACGGACCCATCCCACCCCCCGAAGCTTCCATATCAGTCTACAATACATGGGATCTATCTTGCAAAGAATATATCACATACCCAACATGTATTTTTTCATTACTCGCTAAAAGTATTGGCTTCTTACAACTACAATTGATTTTTATATTCTGGGTGCCCAACATATGGCACATTGTTTATTTATATCAACACTACTTTTTTTAGCTCGTTGTATTTTTGCACATATACTTTTCCCTTGTACATGAGGACTCCATCCTCTTTCAACTCAAAATCTTTAAATTTCTGCTGAAAATTACCTTGTTATAATGCTTATTTTATTTGCAAATAATGTTGATCTGAATTTTAAACCTCTAAAATTGTATCTTTTAAATCAGACCTTTACATGATAATGGATGTAGCATGCATCTTATGCAATCTCTTGTTGTGTGCATCAACCACTTTATTTTCCTCGCCTTTAATATGTTTTATATCAAAGTCATACTCACTGAGGAATTCCAACCATCTAACTTTTCTGACATTCAAGGTTGGTTGTCCAAATAAATATTTCAGACCATTATGGTATGTTCTCAACTCAAATATTTTTCCCATGAGAAAATGCCTACAAATTTTTAAGACATGGACTATGTATTCCAACTTTAATTTTTGTGTGGCATATATCCTCTCATGTTCTTTCAACTTCCTTGACTCCTAACATACCACATTCCCATTTTGCATGAGGACTCCAACAAGCCCTCCCTTGAATGCATTAGTGCATATAAAAAAATATTCATCTGGGTCTGCAATCTTCAATATTGGTGCACTTGTAAAAATGTTCTTCAATTGTTGAAATATTTCTTCACATTCAAAAGTCCATTGAAATTTTACACCCTTCTTTTGCAAGGAAATAATTGGGTTTGCAATCTTTAAAAAACCTTTAATGAATATTTTATAATAACCTGCAAGTCCCATGAATGCTCTGGCCTCTGTAACATTATTTGGTTTTATCCATCCTCTAATGACATCGATCTTCTCAGGATCAACTGTTATCCCTTCCTCTGAAATAATATGGTCCGAGTAATGAATCCCCCTTTGATAAAAGATGCACTTTCTTAACTTGTCATACCACTAGTGTTCTATCAATACTTGTAGAACCATCGTTAAGTTCTTCTCATGCTCCTCCTCCTTCTTTGATTATATGAGAATATCATCCAAGAAAATAATCAAAAAATTGTCAAAATACTCCCTAAACACTCCATTAATCAAACACATGAAGACAACTCATGCATTTGGTAGCCCAAATGGCACCACCACAAACTCATAATGCCCATATATTGTCCTGAATGTTGACTTTTTTAATATATTCTTCTTTTATTCTCACTTGATGATAGCCTGACATCAAGTGAATATTGGAAAATATTATTTCACCTTTCAACTGATCAAATAGATCATCAATCCTTGGAAAAGGATATTTGTTATTTATGGTTACCTTATTCAGTCGTATGAAATCAATGTACAGCCTTAAGGTTCCATATTTATTTTTCACAAAAATCATTGGGGCACCCCAATGTGACACACTTGGCTGTATATACCCCTTATTCAAAATTTCTTGAATCTACATCCGCAATTCCTTCAACTCTGGTGTGCCCATCCTAT